>RPOG01001991.1:0-52500 GCA_008086565.1 Thalassoma bifasciatum
CACACACACACACACACACACACACACACACACACACACACACACACACACACACACACACACACACACACTCTGTCCTCTACCACAGTGCTCACACCTGAACTTCAGGAGTTTGTACCTGTGAACATTTCTTCGACACTTTCCTCACCCTTAACATTTTGGTGGTAAGAATTGAGGACTCGAGTTAGTAGTTCCTAAATTAAACACCAAACTAGGTAATATTTATAGATTGTAAAAAATGTCGTCGTTGTTTGGGGGTTGAGGGGTTTCTTTGTCAAAAATAATTACGGACTAAAAGACGTCGTGCAGTCCCTATAAACTAAATAACCTGTCAAATTAAGAGTGTTCTCAAGTTCTCCAGCTGAGAGTTCAATCATCTCCTCAAATTTATGTTTTCTTGATTTGCATAGAGACTTTGGAGAGCAATGTTAACAGAGATTATTTTAAGTCCAAACATCTGTTTTTCCCTCCCAACACTTTCTTTGCAGCACTGCACATGAATATGATGAAGCATTAACAGATCTTGTTTAGGGTCTTAATCTGGGGTTTTATGAAATAATGGGTCAGCTTTTGGAGTGTGAGGTCTAATCTAGTTAAAATAAAACTGTATAACTTGATTTGATCTGGTTTTAATCCCTTTTTAATGAATATTCTGTAAATATCTAATCAGATTTGTTGGTTTATTATGTTTTCTTTCATCCTACTCTGAGTCATTAATAGATGTTAGTTTTAGCTGCTGAAGCTAATATGTGATTGATTTACTTGCAATTTATGCTCGTGCTGAAAATATTCCTGCAGTTCTGATACAGAACACCAGGGGGAGCCTCGGCTTACTTTGCATATGGCAGTGGCTCCAATTGAATTGAAGCTAACCTGTTTTCATTTTTCATCTTTTACAGATCCAAGAAACTTTTGTGCAGCTGCATGGAGCTGCACTCGTGAGTCAAAGGATCATCATTGTCACGAGAAAAACGCAGAGGACATTGTTTATTTTATCGACTGCTGACTCTCCTATTAGGTGATTTTTTCATCAATGACCTGTTTGACTGAATCTCCTCAGGTGGATCAAACATTGTGTAAAAACAGAGTGAAACAAACCATTGAAACATCAAATATAAAATGATATCAGTAGTACCAGCCTGATTTAAGAGTCCTTTAAGCCTGGTATTAATGTCTAAACTGTTTCTAAAGGAGGTGAAATATGACACAGGTGATGACAGCTGATAAGAAAAAAATCTCTATCGATTAAAAAATGTTTTTTTCTTTATTAATCTGATCAAAACAGGACCTCTGTGTCTCTCAGCTACAGTATTTGTACATATATGGACAGTGTGCATGGAAGCCCTGATGGCAGTGATCTCTCAGACACTGATGATGATGATGATCCCACAGCCTTCATCAGGAGGATGGAAGACAGCAGAGCACAGAAAGAGGCGAGGGAACGGAGGAAAGGGTTGGATGAGAAAGTTCAGCAGAGTTCAGCCGGAAGCCCCAAAAGGAGAGAGTGAGACAGAGATGAAAAGAAAAGGAGAAAGAGACAGAAAGAGAGAAACAGGATGAAAAAAAGATGAAGGAAGTAAAGAGGAGGTAAAATCTAACACAGGCTCTGGTGGAGCTTTCCTCAGGATAAAAAATTAAGTCACATTAGAAACGTCTGTGATGTCAGTTCAGACTCAGCAGGCTAAATTCTGTGTTCACATTTCTACGCACACTCTTATTTACAGCATGTTCGTTTTGTTTATGTCGGCTCCTCTCTTTTAACAGTCTATCAGGCTCCTCCCTCCTGCTGTGAGGAGGCTTTAATCCTTCCCCCGGCTCTACGATACGTACTCTGTAGTCTTCCCGAAGTGTCCAGGGTGAGACAGCCTGCGGTTGAGTTTGGGGAGTTTCTCCAGCATGTCAGAGAGCTGGGTGAAGGTCGGCCTGCTGTTAGGGTCAGAGGACCAGCAGGCCGAGAGGATCTCCTGGTGGGACAGAGGGTTAACCTTTTAAAAACACATCTTGAAATTGTCAGCATCAGGCTGGATCATTCGGCTTCATCAGCTGATTCACTGTGAGTGATAAATCATCAAAATGAGCAGACTCACCGTCACCTCTTTGCCCAGGCTGGCGTCTGCCAGGACCTTCTTTATGCCCTCTCCGCTGCCTACCAGCCAGATTTTTGCCTCCACGGGGAGGTCAGTGATCGGCCAGTCCCCAGCCTGTAGCTCATACCAGATTGTGCTGAAAACAACATCAAACAAGCCAATCAGAGCCATGAGATGTCAGACATTACTCTCAAGTTACAGCCATCATCAGCCTGATGAGATGAGAAGAAATACACAAAAACCTTCGATTCCAAGAAGTGTCCATACAGTTGGAGAGGTAACGTTATCTAGCAGCTAAATTTGCACTGAGATAGAAAACTGTGTAAAGGTCAAAGGTTATCTCTTTTTGTAATCTGCTTTTTTGAGACAATTTAACTAAAACCCTTTATTTCAACTACTCACTACCCCTCTCTCTTTGTCGTCAGTATGTTTCATAGCTGCTTTTTTGTCTCATGACCTTATGCCATCTACAGACTATACGTTTTGCATGGTTTGTATAGTCTAAGTCTTGTCATATATTTCACTCATGAAGTTAAATAGAAAAGGCTTCATGAGACAATGCTTCATTTCATCACCAAAAACAAGAAAAATCAGTATTTTTTTAAAAATAAAATGTAACTATTTCCTGAAGCACACAATCTTTAATTATATAGATTAATGTCTAAAATGTTTGAGATATAAACTAGACAAAGTGTAACATTTCTCCCCATATTTTCTCCATGTATCTCTACAGTGACAGAATTTTACTCCTAAGAGGGAAGGCAATCCTCAAATACCCGAAAGCATAAACATCTGCAGCTTTGGAGAAGAGCAGCTGATCCTCGTCCTCCTCTGGACTCATCCTGCGAACAATTTCTGGAGCGAGGTAAGAGATCCAGCCCCGGGGTATCCGCAGCACGTTCTTCCTCCTTGACATTCAAAGGCACACACACACATTTCTATGACATATATAAGAAGAATATGAGACCCAGATCCAGGGCTCCCGTGTCCCTCTCCTACCTGCCCTCCTGTACCACTCCAGACATCCCGAACAGGCCGAAGTCAGTGATCACCACCTTGTTGGTGTTGTAGAAAATGTTCTTTGACTTTAGGTCTTTGTGGATGATTTCTTTAGCGTGCAGGTAACCCATTCCCTGTGGGAGAAACATGGCAGCTGAGTTATCTCTATTTTATCGATTTCAGGATTATTCCTGACAGAAACAAGGGACCATCATCATCAGCTCTGAGGGAAAGTGACGTTTTTGATTTTTTGGCTTTTGAAGTTTGGTTTACAATTTGAAGAGTGATGTCTCAGCTTTTTCCTGTTGTTACCCCATAAAAATGAGACCACACCTCTGCAGAGGAGATCTAAGGTTTCTTTTCAGCTTCTAAAAAACTAAGCTTTGTATGTTTTGTTTTGTAGCCTTTCCTGCAAGAAACTTCTAAAAATGATAATATGCAAGTAGATCGACACCATCTGCTCAGGTCCTGAGGAACACTGATTTTATTAACTTTAAACATGAGTTTCTTACCTTTACGATGTCTTGTGCAATTTGTCGGATCTTGTTGATGTCCAGTAGGTGACCTCTTTCTCTTACAACAGAGTAGAGAGTCATGCCTTTGCAGAAACTGAACACAAACAGGAGTGAGTCAGTTAATGCTGCAGACACATGGCTGCATCAAACATGGCAGGTAAACGATTCTCCATTTAGGAAGACAAAAAGTAAAGTAATGATCAAACAGGGTGACAGCAAAGGAGCGATTGTAATTAAGAGCAGAATACCTCCTCTGCTTACCTGGTGGGCCCTTACCTGGTAATGATGGCAAGATGGGGTGGGGCCATGCAGGCGCCCATGAACAGCACCACATTCTCGTGTCGGGTCTGTCTGTAGTTCATCACCTCCTTCTTGAACACCTTCAGGTGGTCCTGGTTGGTCCCATCAATCTCCAATAGTCGGATCGCCACCTCGCCGTGCCAGCGGCCTTTGTGTACCTTCCCCCAGCGACCCTGATGACATGACAGGATAGTCACATGAACCAGCCACAGGTTTAGGTTTTTTGTTTTATGTCTATATCAGTGGTTTAATATGAGACGTTAATGTGATGGTAAGTTTTATCCCGCTGTAATAACTGGATTGTTACAGGTTTGGCCTCTAGGTGAGTCATCCCGGTTCTCCGTGCACTTACCTTTCCGATGAGCTCCCCCAGCTGCAGCTGCTCGTATGGGATGTCCCACTCCTGCAGGTACACGCTTGTCTGACTCGCCTTACGGGAGATAGGGCCCCTCCAGCGGCCTACGACCCCACGCCTGCAAATCGGAGGCAGCTCCTCTAGCCCGTCCTCGTCCCCCTCCTCTTGGGAGGTGCTCTTCAACCGGTTGCTTGGGTCGGCTACTTCGTCCTCCTCTGCGTGATGGTCTTCCTCTGCCTCTTCCTAGAACAAACAACAAGCTTTGATTTAACATCAAGAAGAGAGAGAACTTTGCATCATGTCATGAATGTGAAGATACTTAATATAAATTATACTACAACAGCAGCTGTGACACATCTATCTCTAAAAACATGTAGTCACATAAAAAGGCTCCAAATAACATGAATAAGAAATATCCCAAAAATGAAATATCATACAGTGTGAACAAAAGTCATGTGGGATTATTTCAATATAGATAAAAAATATATAACAAGCATCAAAGTACTCTGCAACAGTTTCATGAGCATTTTTTCTAACTCATTACTCCAAATCTCCAAATTTTGATGCTGACAACAGACAGGCAGGTACATACAGGAATTATCCCTTACTCAGTGAAAGTGTGTAATTGATTCTCACTTTACCAACAAAATATTCACCGGGCCTGAGAATCTTAAAATCAAACCTTCTCTACAGAATATTTCTTTCCATTTCTGCACTTTTTCACTCTTGCCTGAGCACTAACATGAAGGTTATTTTGGTGTTTTACTATATGATGTTGTATGAATATCACATTTTTGAATGGATTTCTCTTTTAAATGGAGGTAATTTAAAGGTTAATTTTTGCACCCAAGCATCCACTTGAATTTCATTTATGTGCTGAGGTACTTTGTGTCGATCAAGTCTTAAAATTAAATGTGATAGACAAACAGGAAATAAATTTACTGTGCAAAATGAGAAAACGACTGTTTTCACTTTGTGTGTGTGTGTGTGTGTGTGTGTGTGTGTGTGTGTCTCACCCCTCCTCGTTCCGCTGCACTGAGCTGAGTCTCTGTGGTGTCCACCTGTGATGCTCTGAGAAATCAGAAGAATAATGAGCATTAACCACAGCTTATTTTCACACTCTTATTTTAGACTTCATGAGCTTGATGTAAATGAAGCCCTGGACCAATAGTCTGATAGATCAACACGCCAAGCAAACGACGCTGAAGGGCGCTGAAACATTTCACATTCTGCTGCTGCTGCATCAGCTGATATATGAAATCATTATGGTCAGGTCAAAAGCTGAGGATTCCCTGAGTGTGTGGAGAAAACCTGGACATAAAACATATACCCTCAGTGAGATCTGAGCATAGTGATCAGCCAAGTAGCAATGACCAGAGGGTTTCATGAAGTGAAAGTGTCTCCCCTAGCTGCAGTTCCTGTCTGCACTGAGAGAAACAAGCATTGCTGGTAGAGTCTGAGGGCCTGTTTCCACCTGCTGTAACTCTGTAGGTGTTAACTGATTTTAGGAGAGCTACTGCTGAGTCATGAAGCTTGTGCACTGCAAAAACGGAAATCTAAGCAAGTCATTATGTCTTATTTGTAGTAAAAATTGTCTTATTGTTCTTAATTTGAGCCACATTCACCAGACCAGGTCATAAAATGTCTTATTTCAAGTTTTTTTAAGACAAAAATAAGGTGTAAATTTCTTGTAACAAGTCCAAAAATCTGTCAATGGGATAAGACGAATTCGCCAGGGAAGTTTCTTGAAATAAGAAAGATGTCTTAAAAAAAGAATCTTTCATCTTATCCCATTGGCAGATTTTTTTTTACTTATTACAAGCAATTGATGCCTCATTTTTGTCTTTAAAAAACTTGAAATTAGACATTTTTATGATCTTGTCTAGTAAATGTGGTTCAAATCAAGAATGGTACGACAAATTTTACTGAAAATAAGACATAATGACTTGCTTAGATTTCAGTTTTTGCAGTGTGTTAATTCATGCAGGACACGGAAGTCATATGCCCATCTGTTACGAGCTGATGGGCTGATGTTTGAATCTGATCTCTCCACCCCACTCAACCAATCACAGCTCATTGTAGCAACAAGGCGGTGCATCTAGACATGTCTCCTTTCACAACTATTCCTGCTACTCCAATGCACCATTGACTCTGCTATGTCCCTTTGTAAAATGTCCCTTTAAAGAGGAGAAAAATACCAAGAAATTAATTTTAGTGTCATTCTATACTAGTAATGCTGTAAGTGGACACAGGCCTTGAGGCATTCTGTGTGTAGATGTCACATGACATTACTCAGGGACAAGAGAAAGTATCAGTCCAGCTGTGCAGCATGTTTGTCAGTTCGCTCCAGTTTCACTGCTTGAATGCTATCATACTGAAGGATGTTTTGGTCTAAATAAGAGGTTGTTTCCTGATATGACAGTAATTTGTGCACAACTTTTAGACTTACCCAGAATCGTAGCAGCTTCCAGCAGCAGGCTGAGAGGAATCAGGAACATCTGTGGGGGTGAAACTTCAGGATGAGTTCTCATGTTTGAATCAGGATACTGACTATCAGATCCACCAACGCTGGAGCCTACATTTCCCAGAGTGCTCCCTTGCTGAGTGTTAGAGTGAAAAAGGTGTGTTCACCTGGAAAGCGGAAGCGGTCGTCCCGGCAGCCCTGCGGTGACGGGTTGGGAGGGGGAGTGGCGCTCACACTGGGGGGGTTACTCTGCTGGAGGAGGGCGGGGGAGGACGGGGTGGAGGAGGTGGCTGAGGAGGGGTTACTGCTGGAGTCCATCTGATGTATGCTGGGAGGGGGCTCCTACGAAACACACACACACACACACATAAACACACGGACAGATTTTATCAAAATCCATTGACCCACTAGGAAAAAACACACATATACATGAATCAGAGAGAGATAAGGATGTTTGAACTGCATGATAATGAAAGAAGATCCTGAACACACCCTCTTGGTTAGTGCTTTGGGTAAAGTCCTGAACTGCAGAGGGATGTCCGCTGTGTGATCGATCCGGTTGTTGATATCTGAAGGAACTGATTCTGCTCGGCGCATCCTCGGCACTGAAACCAGATTTAAGAAACAGGCATCAAAGAAACAGGCCACGTTTTGATGACAGCCTCACAACTTAACAGACAGCATTGAAGTTTCCTGATGTTTCAGTATGAACCCACAGAAGTTAGAAAGGAGTGTCTTACGTGTGAGAAATGATATGCGACAGGAGGGAGCATCTTTGGTGCACTTGTTATGACACTTTAACCTGTAAACAGAAGTTTTAACATCAGATGAAGACACTGGACACAGAGCTTAGTCCTCATAGTTTAACTTTTGGATTTCTTACTTGCAGTGTTTGCATTTCACACCAAACATCATGCTCTTTCGACACACCTGGCACGTCTGAGAGAGCCACGACTTTGTAGAAAACCTATGAAGACGAAGAATGATAAAACAACTTCATGAAAACAAATTAAAGTTTAAGGAGTTTGATTAGAAAAAAATTAGGCTGTTAGAGAAGAGACTAGTAGGGGAGCTTGGGGAGGAAAGTGAGAATAAATTGTACCTGAATTTTACGATAGTATCAACAGGGAACTCATTTTCATCTTAACTGCTGCACTCAAAAGTAAAAATCAGGTCTTGAAGTTCATAAGTAATACTTTTCATTTTAATATCTATGAATTAAGGTTTGTGTTCAGCAGGAAATAATCTAAGACCAGGATACTAATGTTTTTGTGTCCAATAGGAAGGAAAGTAATGAAGAGAAGTTTATTTTTGTAATCCTTGTTTTGGCCAGCAGAGGGAGGCATGCACTACTTAGATCCATCAGCCCACACTACAACATCATATCACACTTTCCTTTTAAGGTCTTTCATTCTGACCGGGCAGGACAGAAAGTCTGCAGGTTTGATGGTGACCTACCTATGTGTCACAGCAATGCCAATGTCTCTCCTCAGCGTCTGAGGGGAGTTCCTGTTCATGCTCACACCTGTAGACAACATTAAAGCGTTAGTTTCACTCTGATTCAGGCGCTCTAATGAGCTCACAGGGAGCTTGTAGTCAGCGGAGATCTAATCTCAGGTTCTCACCATCCAGCAGCAGGGCCGGGTGAGCTGACATCATGTATGGGGCCGAGGACGGGACAGGACCAGGAGTTCGTGCAGAGAGAGGAGGAGAGCGTAGAGCTGGATCCTCAGGAGGGTGGTGACCCGAGCCGTTGATCTGGAGAGCTGCTAAAACTCTGTTCCGCTTCCCGGCCCTGAAAGAGCAGAAAGAGACGAGTCACAACAGACAGTTCCCTGATACCACACACGACTTCACACATTCAACAGGGTCAAAACATGTCATGTCCAGATTATTGAGACACACTTTGACATCAAATTGTAAATCAGATTTACATAAAGTCAAGACAGAGAGGTTCATCCTGATTTTGAAGTTTGACTTCAGCTCAGTTTGACTGTTTACATTATGGGATCAGGACTTATTCAGTGGCTTGTTTTCTTGAATGCTTCAGGTTTTCTGCAGCCCTGCTCTCTGTTAACTTTCCGTCTGAGTGCTTTTCTTCAGTCCCTGATAGATGACTCTTATTCCCTGTAAGCAGCAGATCCCGGTAAAACCCACCTGTTTGCTGCGGGTTCCTCGATACGGTTGGCCAGCTGTGACTCGTGACTCTTGCTCCGGGTCAGGTTGATGTTGGGGAGGAGCTGCAGCAGTTTGCGTGATGGTGGAGGAGGGGTCTGGCAGGACTTGGGGGTGCGAGTCTTTGAGGATCGGCAAGGCGGAGGCGTGCTCGGCTCAGGAGCGAAGGCGTCTGTCATTTCCTCTGCTGATATGTACTTCCTCTGTTCCTCTGAGCAAGGCACCACTGATATGGAGATGGAGCGGCCGTGGTTGGCGGAGGGTTGAAGGGGGATGGGGGGGCTGAGGGGAGAGAAGGCATCGTTGTCCTGTGACAGGTCAGAGCTGCCAGAACCTGAGGGAAGGACACATCACTTTATCTCATACGGCTTTTTCTTCCATCAAACTCAAACACAGCTGATATACTCATCCCTTCAAATGCAGAGCGTACCTGTTTCACCTGTTTCATTCACACTCTTCAGACAGGAGAGGGCAGAAGTGAGGCGGGATCGGTCCTCTGAGCTGGAGCCCAGACGTTTCATGGTGTCCTGCAGCTCACAGCGGGACGTCTGCAGCAAAACGTCCTCTGAGATCTTCTCTGCTGCAGCCTGACAGAAACACAGAAGAGAAACCTCAGCAGCAGACCCTTAATTACAGGTGATGAGTTTATTTCAGTTTGATCCATAAAGATTTAGACCAACTCTATACTGTTTTAGCTGCACAACATGTGAGCACAGACATGAAACTGTTTAAAAATAAATGTTTGACTCATATGGCTGATGTGATTAAATCAGGTTAACCTAATAGTATTTAATAAAACTTCACCTTTGATAGTTTTTCAGCAGTGAAAGTCTCACAGAGAAGCCTCAGCAGTAACTAATCCAGCCAAATTGTGACCTCTGGCTGCCATAGCCTCATAAACTCTTTGAAAACATACTCTTGTCTTGTCTTTAAGATCCTTCATTGTAAAACAAGAAGCACGGACCAAATATCAAACCTGACACAGTTTCTAGTGTCTTTCAAGGATAAAAAATTACCAGAGTGCTCCTGTAGGACATCTCATTTCACAGCTTCTCTAAATTAGTTTTGTTTTTGATAAACTGCCTAAAAACAAAAGTCATGTACCTTTACCTCCCTGTTTTCTAGAATAAAGTTTAAAAGCAGCCAAAATATATCTTCAGGTTTTATGTTCTGCCACACATTTTTTTTCCTGCTCCTTCAGATATCGAGCATCTTGTAATTTTTTAAAATTTCATTTAATTTTCAGATTCAGAGATTTTGTAACCAGAGAAACTTCACTTATAAACACTTTGTGGCAAGTTAGTTACTCATTAATTCAACTGAAAGGTCAAAAATAAATGTTTGAAAAGATTACATCATTATTCTCACCAGTGACTGAATAAAACATTTTGACTTGAGGAGAGTAAATTTGTCTTGGCTCTGTCTGATTTCCTCTCCAAAGGTTTATTTTTACCTACAGGTGTGTTTTATTTATGCCTGACAGATAAGAGTGAGTAGTTCAGGAGGATACTGAGTCACCCCCCATGAAGTCGGCATCAGCTGCTCTTAGGGTCAAAGGTCGTCTAACTGACCGAACTTTCCCCACTAGTAGGCATGGGGTGAGGAGCGTTTATAGTTTCATAAATCAGACATGAGAAAGGGAGAAGAAGAGGAGAGGCGCAAACACCCTGAAATCAGATCAACAGTTTAGATTAAAGGTGGGACAATAACGACTTCATTATGTGGACGAATCAGAGAGGAAACAAAAGACTGAGTGAGCCAATATTCTCTTGATGTTTCTCTCATATTTTTTTCTCATTTTATGTATCAAAATATAAACGTAGACACATTCTGGGGTGAAACTGTGTGAAGCACAGGATGAAACATTCAAAAACTCAGACCCAGATAGAAAAAAAACACACACAGGTAATGATAAATCACTTCCCGTGTGTCTAATAACACTGGCACCTGAAGATCCAGGTAACTTAGCTGCTGAATTTCTTGGTGCCATTTTCCAGGCTTAGATCAGGTTTTAGGGGCATAAAATGTGGATGGGTCTCTTGGATAAGTCTAAAAGTTTCACAATATATGATATACAAGAATCCAGCACAAGCAGGCTCTCTAAAGACTTCAATATGAATAAGATATTTCTAAAGTCCAGCACAGGGAAGTCTCCAAGAAAAGTTCAAGAAAGGACAAACAAACAGTTTCAGTTTCTTCCTGGGTGAGAAGATTAAATGCCAGAATCATCAATTAACACACACAGTACATAGAAATGAAGCTGGCTCATGCTGTACTCCTATAAACACAAATTTCTGAAATGTTGTGGGTGCAAAAAAATTAAAACTCAAACTTTTTCAACCTTCAATTTCCAAGATTTTTACAAAGAGCTGGACTGAGTCAAAGTGAGTTAAAGAAAAAAAAAATCATGCCAACTGTGCTAAGGGAGTTCACGAAAAGATGGCATTTATATCCTATGAAATCAAATCAAATCAAAAAGAATGCCAAACGACAGGATACGTAAAACATCTGATGGACACATTGAGTTTGGATACATATGGGTTTTTTTTCTATCCGATGATCATTTCTTTCTCCCTCCTGCTTTTGGGACAAAATTCTCAGACTTTCTGTCTTTTTTAAGAGACTCAGAAGAAGAATCAAAGATCCAACAACACCTTTTAGGAAACTCACGGGCCCATAAGTCTGTGGCTTTCTTTCAAAGAACAGTATTCAGTCAGTTTCTCACAACTCTGACCTTCAGGTTCAGTTTCATGGGAAATGTGAGAACAGTGAAGACATCTGTACACCCATCTGTTTGCACTAAGTACTGATATAAATGTGCAGAGTGTCATTGTGCAGGTCTCTGAAAACATCACACTGTGACTTTCATAGGCTCCTTTGGATCACCTCCACTCTGCTGAAGTCCACACAGAAAGTTTACTGACACCTGCTGTGGATCAAGATTAGCTCAGAGTTGGGAGTGTGTCAAAGCAGAGCGATGACCTGATATTTCACTTGATTTTATCCTGAATTAATCACTCTGACAGAGGTGCTCATGGAGGTCTGATGTGTCAATTTTCTATGCAGGTTGTTGGACGAGCACTGTCAGAGTTTATCCTGGCAGAGAGGAGAAGGTCTTTGGGAAGAGTGGGGTCACCTGACAGTAAGATTTCAGGAACATGGTGATAAACGGGGGAATCAAACCACTAAACGTACCGTCTGTCTGTCTGTGGGCTGCTGTGAAATGATTCCAGGAATCTGACAGCAAACTGTGAAAACAGGGTTTACTTTGCACCGCCTACTGGAATGTGTTTTCACAGGCCTGTGTGTGTGTATGCGTGAGTGTGTGTGTGTGTGTGTGTGTGTGTGCATTTGATGGGGTAAAGGGATGGGCTTAATCTCCTGGCAGCTGGATGTTTCCTGCATTGTGTCCCTACTCAGTGAAAAGAGACAGGCAGTGACAGCAGGAACAGGAACAGGGTTCAGATGATGAGGCTGGGGACCACAAGAACAATGGCATGGGGGGGGGGGTTGGCTCAATGTAAGGTTTTTAAAATAACGTATCGACCATGACGTGATCGAAGAGGTCTCTCTTGTATGTAAAGAGATGTGCGGTACTCTGTGGTAGTCTAATACAAAATCTCTCAAGTCAGAATTGCTGGGAGGTCAATTCAGCTCCTGAACTCTTCTACTACAGAGCCATGCTGTTGTAATCTTGCAAAAATATTGTTTGTCGTCATCTCTCTGAAATCTGGCAGGTCTTCCTGAAACAGTCGTTGTCTAGATGGCTGCATATGTTGCTCCTGAACCTATAGATATGGTTCGGTATTAATGAAGCCTTCACAGATATGTAAGACCTCAATGGCATACATTCTTCTGATCCCCAGATCATCAGAGACACTGGCTTTGAGCTGAGAACAAGTCGGGTGCTCCTCTCTCTTTCCTCTTCAGAGCCTTTTTTAAACATTATCTGAGAAGTAAATGTGACAGCTGTGTGTATCAGGTCTGATGAATCCCAGAAAAAGGAGGTGTGACAGGGCTGCTTTCTGTAACTCTGACCAAACCCTCCTTCCCATTATCCCTCCCTGACCTCTGCACATACTTGGTTCAACCAAAATCACAACCCTTCCCAAACCAAGAATCTTTGCTGAACCAATCCAACAAGTCTGATCTACAGACAGAACCAAGTCCTTCAAAATAAAGGACAGGAGGAAAATCTTTTTGTAGCTGAGAATGACACATTTTCTGATCTGTTGTCCATAAAGCACATTAATGGTATTACAATTCAATATATCTCTAAAACAGTAACATCACATAGCTGAAGGTTTAATTATGTCCAAGAACATTAAAGGTCTAAGTCAGACGGAATGAGTCTGAAAACAGGTATTTCCTCATGCAAAGAACAGGATGTGATGTTTTCAACGTCCCTTACATTGTTCAGCCTGCCGATTTGTGTTTTTGCCACAGTGTCAACAGCCAGAGGTGGACACCTTGGGCGGATCGATTAATGTTATTGATCATGTTTAAATAACCACTTTCAGGTACTCAGCCATAAATATCCTATAAAGGTGAGGTCTGCAGGAATTTTTGTTACTGTTTGTAAACACAACATTCAAACTGGGCTCTTCCTCTGTGGCTCAGTGCCAGTAGCAGTGCACACCCACTGATCCAACTGTAGCTTGTAGCCATAGCTACATGAACACACTCACCAGCCCCACACACCTGCAACATCACATTTCTATGTCAGAACAAGGTATCCTGCAAATATTGTATCATTCCTTGATACAGCGTCTCCCACTTGCTATCATCAACACACAAAGTCACTTGCGCACCGTGCGCGCTCTGATTGGCTAAGGCCACCACGGCTTCTCTCCACCCAGAAAGGTCCTGAGACAACTAAAACATCAACATATAGGCAGAGGAGGGGGTTGTCGCATACACAGACACTGATATACTTGTATAAAGGCCCATACATGATGACTGAGTAGGATTATTTTCATAGAAGTTAACATTTTATATGTTGGGAAATCCTGCAGACCCTACCTTTAAAGCTAAAATCGCCTAAGCAAGTTAGTCTTCCATTTAAGTAAGCTGACAGATCTATAAGCAGGCATAGGAATATAAGAATCTATTTTCCTTGCATTCACAGTGTCATATCTTAACATCCTTAACATGACCATGTTCTATCCTCATGCCATCACACCATAGCCTGCTTTTTCCTCTGTGTGGGTAAACTGATGAGAAGTTCAATGTCTCAAGGTCATTTGGACCGAAGGTTATAAACTCCTGGGTCAGAGTGCGGACGAGAGGAGCTCTCAGAGCTCTGCAGCGTTACATCACATCAGAAAACAACACGATATAAAGATACGAGTGTGGCCCACTGAAAGAGGGCATTCACCTGAAGCTTCAACCTGCTGGACTAAACTCTAAACCAAAGCAGTTGATCAACAGGAGCTGTTTGGGCTCCTAAAAAGAGGATACGTGGATTGGATTGAGACAGCGAGTAGGGTCAGCATGTCTCTTTTTTATGGATACAATCCAAACAGCTGATGTCAAAACAATCAGCACAGAGGAGGAAAATGACTTGATTCAGGAGAATGTTTTCAAACCATCCAGGTGAGAAAGCAGGGGTCAAACCCTGACAGCTATGAGCATTTTTTAGTCTAAAGCGTAATTTCGTTCCAGGAGCAGAAAGGAGTGAATACAACCTCAGAAAAAGAGAAAAAACTATCCAAAAATCCCTAAAAACAGCCTTTTTAGTTACACAACCTCCTGATCTGATCCAGGTTTCCAGACTCACTGCTGTGGTCCATCTTGAGAGATTTCCAGGAATAAAGTAACACGCTCTGATTTTTACCATTACAGAAAAAGGCCCCTGGGTATGTAAAAGGTCTGATGTCAGAGCTGACGTAACTTTCCCTAAAAATTAAAAAGACTCCTTCCTCTGAAAGCCTCTAGCTGTGAGCTCACTTTCATAACTTCTGCCCTGAGTTATCAGTTCTCACACAAGGGAAAGTGTACAACCAGAGTTACTTTAGGAGATAAGGTCTGAAGTTCCTGGAGAGCAGATCATCTTCAGGTCAGTGTGAGATGAGTGAGAGAAGAAGCTGAGGTCTACCTCACCCCCCCTCACAGTCTGAGAGGGATCTTAGAGATAACTCTGGGGTGTTTGGGGTCTGACAGATGACACTGAGGCTCTGTCCATATCATCACATAAGGAGAGTTTTAGGTCCCTGGTTCTCTCAAAGCCTTCAAAGATGTGGGTCAACCTGTTCACATGGATATAGACTAAGGAAGAGAGAGCAAAGGAGACAGAGACATAAACTGATGGATGACCTGCATTACAGAGGCATTTAGAAAAGTGTAAAAGCTGTCCACAGTTACAATGAAAAACTTCATTAGGTTGGTGCTGCAGTAACGAATGCAGGTTCAGGTGAAGCTGAACTGATGAGCTGTGGTTTGATCTCACAGAGGAAGAGTTAATCATATTACTTTAATGTCCAAGAGCAGAAAACAGCTGTCCAATTTGGCAGCAATCAGAAATTTCTATGAAATATGAAATGATAAAAATATACACAGTCCAACAGGTTAAAAATGTTGAATACTGTTAGGGTCAAACCATGTTAACCAAGGGTCAGATGTTTCCCAAATGTCACCCTTGTCAACATCAATCATGAGATTTTTATTTGTTTTTATTCATTTAGGTCAACGGATATCTAGATTCATTGACCAGTTTCAAACCTTTTTGCTTAAAAACTCAATAAAAATTGACACAGAAAACCTGACACCTAAAATCTTTTTATACACAGAAAATTCAAGGGAGGAATTGCTAAAAAATTGAAATGAAACAGTTGTGGTCATAAGTTTACATACCCAGGGTCATTTTGGTAGTTTCTTTGTTATTATGATGTAAAAAAGAGTAAACACAGTTGTTTGTTGATAAATGGCTTCAACCAACCACTTACCACGAGTTGAAGACAAGTTTTTGTGTTATCATTCATCGTCTTTAAAAAAACGAACAAGAAATCATAAATTTTGTCAGGGTATGTAAACGTATGAGCACGGCTGTGAGTATTATTAAGAAGAGCATCGGTATCAGTAAAGTCATCTGGACCAAGAAACCCCCAGAGAGGAGATGGTACCATTTCTGAAAAGAGGTATGTATGTATGGATGGCTGGATGGATGGATGGACGAGCCCCTCACTGTGAATCTTTGCTGCGATAAAAGCAAACAGTCTGTCTGCAGCGTTAATCCATGTATCTGACAGTGACCTGATGAAATCCTGACACATGAAACAATCAGCCTTTCTTGCCTCTTGGTCAGCTTTAGTTTTTGTCTCATGATGAAGCCTCAGGATTAATTTCTGTTGTTTCATAAGCATCTAAAGCAGAACAACAGCTTTTCCTTTCTTTTATCTCTCCTTCACTGTCAAAAACTGACACGTATAGTACCCACAATACATCTTGACTCCTCGGGTATTGGGGTATGTTGTGATTGTAGCATAAAGTGAAACCTTGGGTGGCTATTGTTCCTCTCCTGACCTTTCTCTGACGTCTAACAGTGACCACACAGAGCGCCCCCCAGCAGAATCAGGGGGGTGGATGAAAGATCCTCAGCTGGGAAATGACTGGCTGGATGTGAGAGTTGTTTCCTGCTCACGTCCCTTCTTCAATGAATGAAAAGGTTGAAAATGCAGCCTGGAGAGAAACAGCCTCCACACGCTGAGCGCTGACGCATACCTGGGCAGTGCCTGGGCATGTCTGAGCAGCCTGTTTACAGGTGACGAAAGGCCAAAAAGAAAGGAAGCAAGGGCTGAATTCTGACAGAGCACAGCTGAAAAGGAGAAGAGAGTAAAGTCCTATGACTTACTGGTGGTAAATCATACAGAAAATATGTTCTTTGGCCACTAATGACCGGTTTCAGATGCACAAATGAGAAGACAGAGAAACAAACAAGTGGATGAGAGGGGTAGAGTCCACACTAACGTACACGTGAGCCTCAAGGAACGGGGAAGTGTGTCTGAGAGGTGAAACAGAGACACACCAAACACCAGAACAAACCAGAAAACAGCAGAGACAGGCTTGTAATTCCATAAACAAGCAGCTGAACTTCAAACATGAGCTCCTGTCAAACAAGGAAATGAGGGAACACCTTTCTTTAACCCTCCTGTGGCAGGTTACACACTCTCTAAGAGCTGACATAAATACACACACACACACACACACACACACACACAGAGGTGTGTTTCTGTGTCTTACCATGTTTGTCAGAATCTGCTGCACATACGATCCATAATCCAGGTCTGTTACAGAATATGATCCATGACAGGCAGCCAACAAATCTTCCAAGCGCTTGTTACACACTCCCAGCTTTCCTCCTCCCTCTATCTTACATTGCCCTCCCCTTCTCTCTTTCTCTCTCTCTCTCTCCCTCTCCCTCAGATAAGGGCTTGATCTCTCTTCCTCACATGCCAAAGCAGTGCATCAGTGACCGCTGGGGACCACAAACAGGGTGACAGACTCACTGCAGATCTCTTCAAGCTTACTACGACTCAAACACTCCATAATGCCTCAAACTCTCCGACATGATTCCTCTCTGAGGCTTTTATTGCTCTGATAACCTATGTTGTAGTTTCCCTCCTCACGTGTCCGGAAAGCTAATGTTTTCCATGCTGGTGTCTAATCAGCTCTGCACCCCACCCTGCCTCAGAAGAAATCCTCCACTTCCTCCTCTGTACGCCTGCATACCTTCTTACTGCACCGTGCAGAAACTCAGTGTATGAGATAAAAAGAGAGGACATAGGAGGAGGGACAGGTTTAAGCAGTTGTAGAAACTCTTCATTAACCTGATGATTGCGACTTCACTTATAAATCCTCAGGCTGCACGACTGTCTCTGAGTTGAACTCTGACAACTTCAAGCTAAAGATGTTTTCACAGAAACACCAAACCCCGGGGAAATTCACCCCTACCTTATCCAAATCCTTGAAATCATGAGGGGTACAGTGAATCAGTCTGTTGAGAACTGATATTAACATAAAACCTGTCATCACAAACTCTACTGCTGCAGCCTCCATTGTTTTATGAAGCCTGATCAATAAGCCAGAATCAAATCTCTGACGCAACATGTAACTACCAGTTGAAACAGCGCTGACTATAAGCTCTATGATTGGTCTATTTGGCAGCATCATAGTATCTCCCAGCTTTTTAATTCTTTATGGAATGACCGCACATCAAGTGAACTATCCAGAGTACTCTCCAGCTCAGTCAATCATTTATCTTCATCCTTAAAACCAATCGGAGCAAAACCCAGCACTCTTTTCCTCTTTTAAATTCCTGAATGATGAACTCACAGCCTTTGTTTGTTGAATGTTATGATGTTTACTGTTCCTTAAATCCGAACCAAGCTGCCTTCAGGTGTTCAGCTCCTTTAGTTCAAAACACTCCACAATCTGATTCTAAGAAGTCAAACTGAGTTGACGTTTCTCAGTCCTGAGAGAAAAGTCTGACTCCAGATTCTCTGTGTGATAACATGAGCTTTCAGTTCTGTGTGAGTCTGACTGTTTAGTTGCTGAAACTGTTGCTGCCATCAATGGAAAAGACTGATCTGATCCCAAAGGAGTTGGGATAAATATAAGTTTCACAGTGAACAAGGACAACCAGCTGTGCAGCTCATCATCTCCTCCGATGTCTCTGGAGTGACTGCAGTAAAGTCAACAGCTGGTAAACATCTATGAGCTCCAAATCAAAGATATATGTGTAGATTCAGTCACCATATTTCCTCTGCACAACATAAACAGAAGTAAAGGAGGCAAAAACAGATCTGATGGGATAAACAGAATAACACACTCAAACCAAAGTTCATCTGTTGTAACGCAGAGCAACACAGACACACCAATGTATCAATTTGTTGTTTTCATGAAAGTATAGTTAAAACTAAAAGCTTAAACAAGGCTTATACATGATTCTGATGTCTTATCATGCCCCCTGAGACTCCGTCCCCTTATTAAGAAACTACTCGACACATTGAGAGGGACTTCAATGTAAACAGGAACGAAATCACACATTACTTTAATGGTGGGCAAAGAAGATGAAGTCCCAACCAGGGTTTAAAAGAGTCTCTTAAAGACTCACACATGAACATGCCTCCATTTTGGTCATGGTCCGCTTGATAAGTTCTGCAGGCATCCACGGTGTGAGGATAAAACACTGCCTTTTTGTTCATTTTTGGAAGTGATGGAGTTGCATAGCTGCTACCATGTTGCTCTGTTTATTATGTCTCTTTACAGCTCCTGATTGTGCACAGCTCTGAACAGGGGTAGTAAAGACACAAGATGTCCCACTCCTGGTATATAGTTATCAAAAAGGAAAAGTTTTATGAAAAAGAGGGACCAGCTGTTCAAAACTCCCTGAACCCATTAGGAAACTCCTTAAACCATAAACATCATTAAATGGTTTCACCTGAAAAGCTCCGCCCTGTCTCTACCTGTAGGATTTGTGTGTGTCAGTGAATCTAAAGTGTGGGACATTGTCTCCCTCAGCTCATCAGAAAAGGGAGGAGTCTTATTACATGCCATTATCTTTTTATCTCTGCCTCTTCATGCTTTTATTGAACGTTGAGGTCAGGTAAACACTGTGGAAACACGTCTGATCCAAGATCTGCCCTCGGGGCCATTGCTCAGCTCAGCTGCAGGAGCACACATGCAGACAGAGAGGGCACAATCATACGCTTCTATGCTCAGTAATGAGTTTATAAAGCTCTCTTGTAGACTAGATGATGACTCTACTTCAGAGGGTGTATTACAGAGAAGAGAGCGAGCCACTGCTTCAAAGAGAATGCAGATACAGACTGAAATCCTTTACAGCGCCCCCTACAGGAAACAATCCCTGCTTTAACCGTCTACTAGAGAAACAGCAAGTTCAAAGGCTGACTGTTTTGTGACTTTGAAGCTCATTTTCAGCCTGAAACAGACAAAGACTCTGAAGCCTCAGTCATGCAAAGATCAACTTTTTCCACTGCTTGTATGTGTTTTAGGTTTTTGCTGAATATCTGCAGATATCAGGCTGTGACAAAAAGAGACAGTACTCCTCCTCCTCCAGTGATTTGAGGCCTTTCTTTGAAACAGATTTCTTTTTTTTAAATGATTGCTCTCAATTGAAGCATCAATGAAATCCTCAACTGCTGACATCAGCTCTGAGGTAAATAATATATCAAGCACTTTTTCAGTGGCTGATCTTTATCTGCTGTTTCACATCAGTTTAATGCTGGCAGGCTGAAACTGCTGATTCAGAGGAGGGTTAGTAGAAGTCACCTGAAGAATGAGCTCAGTTGATTTCACTGTGAAAAGTGAAAGGAAAACATGGCAGTATGAGGGGATAACACTATCTCTAGGACACGTCAGAAAGTTATATGCTGCTGATCTTTCTCAGAAACTTTATGAGAGAAGGGACCACAAACAGCAACACTGAACCTTCAAGTTTGTTCTGAAAACAAGACATCAGAGGCTTTGAATGAGAAATACAAAAACACGATTACTGGTGTCAGTACAATCAATTAAGTACAATTAATCTTGTCTTAGTCTTTATGACTCTTTAATGACGGTGAAGGTTTGTTCTTTACTTTTTTTCATCTTAAACTAATCAAACTTTGTGTCTGCTCTTGGTGGCATCCCTCAGGGCTCTGTTCTGGGTCTCCTCTTGAAAGGAAACATGTCTGAAGCAAGTCAAGGGTGCACATACTTCAGATATTAATTTCTACATGTATGACACACAGTGATATCTTTCAAACTTTGGTAAGTTCACAGGGCAGATAAATATATATGTATCCCTTTAAGTTTTACTCAAATTGGTTCACTGTAACCACTGTCATGACTTAAGTTCTGGTGGCAAACACAGGAGTCATTTCCAAGACAATACTATCTGTATTACATGTTGAAATGTCAATTTCTTGATTTTGTAAAGGAAATAAATCTAATTTAGAGGAGCAATGTAGAAATAATTCCCAAGACAATGAAGTTATTCAGTTTAAATGAATGGTTTTTAGAATAAAGTACTTTGTAAAATGGTTTCACTATAGACCATACCTTTTTTTCTGTTGGCAGCTAAACCTTACATCTGTCACTGTCGTCCAATGTCAAAGGCAGACTGCTTTGTGATATGACTGTGAAGACAACATGCAGGTAAATCTGTGGAGCTAAGTTGGTTTCATGATGTCTTTGTCCAGCGTTAGCACAGTGTTGTCTTCAATCTGAGAATAACCGTCTGCTGCTTCTATGTAGCCAATACAACTGTCCTCCTGCTTGAGCAGAGAAAGGAGATGGCTGTCAACATATAAACCCAGAGTAAAGTTAGCATCAGAGCCTGAAGCTATCAGATTTATGATTCCAGTCTGAGTGGAGTCCAAGTCAGGTGACTGAAACGGACACCTGTAGGTTAGGGTCTGAGGGGGGGCGGGCCTGGATGTTTCTGACATGAAGTTTGTGGCTGAGAGGTCGCCTGCAGGACATGTTGTGGAGGAGAAAGTGAACCTTTAACCTCTTGTTTATTAACCCCTGTTCACCCGGACTGAAGACTGCAAAGAGAGAGGTCTGTTTATAGTCGACCAATTAGGAGTTAGCCGGACAAACAGTCTGTATGGAGAGCAACAGTAGGAGGAACACAGTCTGAACAGATGTCTGCATGAAGAGCAGCTAACTATCTGCTCAGGATCAAACATTTACTCTGAGACACTAAGCTGTTCCCTGCCGAGTCACTGGAGGCAATCAGCTTTTGGATTTCCTGACTTCCTGAATGCATCAGGAACGGTGGATCCACCTCAATTCAACAAACAAACATGTTTAAAGTCATTTTCTTCTCCTCTTGAGGAAAGAACTAACAGAGCTTGACTTTTGACTTATCTGCATCATGATGTTATTTCAGCAAACTGAAGACAGGTTGGGCTTGTATTTGAGTGAGAGTCACACACATTTATAGAAGCTGACAGACCGAGCTAACAGTCATGATTAAGAGAAGCTGACAGCAGCCGCTGTCACCTGTTAGGAGCCTTTTCTGCTCGGTGACCAAACATTCCTGGACCCTGACTCAGACTCACTGATGACCTCTGTTGCTGGTCAGAACCAAGAGACTCCAACAGCTCAGAACACAGCTCAGAACACAGCTCACAATCTATTACTCTCCTCTATATCTGAACAGTTAAACCAGCACAAGAAGAGGAACGCATGATAAAAAGGGTTCCTGTCCAAAACCTCAACGCTCAACCACGGATAGACCAATATATCAGTCGGTCAAGATGTTGGGTAGATTTCTGTCTTTTTCACTTGTATCAGCACTGGCCAATTCAAGTGGCATGATTTACAGACAGGCATCCACAGGCAGCCCTGTGTTGCTAAGAGACACTACAATCAACGTGCAGATCATGCATTGCTCCTCCTCTGCTTGCAGACTGCAGAGTGAAGCAACTAAATAAGAAGATTACAAAATATTCTACCTCTCTTTTGTATCTTGTTTTAATATAAATATAGTCAAATTAATGTTCCTTATTTTAGATTTGAGACTTGTAAAATTTGTTATCATTGTGTCATTTATACAATGTAGCGACCAAAAGTGTTATCAGCCCAAGAAAATATGCATCCTGTATCAGTCACGAGTCATCAGCCAAGGGTGATAAAAAAAATCGGTATTGGCCCCAAAAACTCCATATCAGTCAATCCCTAAGCTCAACAAGCTGTTCACAGAGAGCACTGCAAAGACTGAAACATAAGAAAGTGTTTATGTCTTATTCTTAGTCATTGTGCACATTGTTTTTGCAGCAGGAAGAGCAAAACACAACTTAAAGCACGCACAAAGAAAGGATGTATTTTATACATGTATATACATGAACCAATTCCTAAGGCTGACGTACTTTAGAAACTCAAACTCTGTTGTTGTGAGCGGATCTGTGTGTGACTCAGAGGTCTGATCCTGGCTGATATGCAGTCAAAGCTAACAGATGATCAGCAGATAAACCGGTTAGCAGTGAAAGAGCTCTTTATGCAATCATCACAGAAACAACTCAAGTCTGTGACAGTGCAACAAAAAAGCCCTCAGAGACAAACACGCTCTACAGTAACACCTGTGTATCCTCACAGCAGGGGGTCTGAACAGGTTTCAATTCCAGCCACAGCTAGCAGCCCCTGCTGGATATTGCAATAACAATAAAAATCAGACATCACATCTCATAAAATATTTATCTGTCAGATATATCTGTGTAATCATTGCAACTTCTTGCACCCTGATCATGTAGCTTTAGTTCTATGCAGGTTTAAGAGCCATATAACCACCATGAAACTAATGTTGCTTGAAAAAAGTATGATATCAAAGTTTTTGTAAGATTATTTTGACCTGTAAACATTTTGAGCCCTCAATATTTCTTTCCTTGGATGCTGAACAAGGTCAATGTATCACTTTTCATCTTTTCTGCTCCATTTCCTCATTCCGATCTAATCTTTTTCCTTTTCTCTGTCTTTAAGGCTTTCAGTCCTCATCACGCACGTTTTCTCATCATGATAACACATTTAAACATCTTCAGGAGATCTGGTGTTTCTGCAGACTTCACAGAGTTTCAACTTTGTACCAGCAGCCTGTGTTCAGTCCACAGGGAGCTTTCTGAGCTGATATTGAATTTATATCAGTGCTTATTTTGTGCTTTTTGTGTTATCAATAAAATGTTCTAAGATGGAAGCTGAGGGCCTTATGAAAATGGATCAGGGCCATTTAAACTCCAGCTGCCAAGCACAGAGACTAGGTGTGGAGTAAAAAAAAAAAAATCACGCCCTCCGGTCAGAGTCTAGGAGCAAAAAAAGTTTTGATGTCAATAAAGGAAAGATCTTTGATTTAATCCTTCAGGAGGTAAAAATGGAAAGGGTGGTACAGGATTTTATTCAGAATGATTCTATGAAACACACATAAATACGGACTGGAGATGGTCTGTTGAAGATTGAGTGAAAAACTGGTGCTATTTTTATAATGAAGAGTTTGATCAGTTTACAGACAAATTCAGGGATTTCTACAACATATGCACTTACAATATTGTAAAACATAATCTGTTACAATATTTAGAGGTTTGGAAATCCACACACGCTCAGTCCGAACAACTGGTATCGGCACTTTAGATCCATGTTTAAGATAAAGCCATTACACTCTCTCTGAGGGGGTCCAAAGAAATGTTGCAAAACGCCCTGAACAGAAGCCTGACGTGCACCTCAAAGATCTGTGAAATCCTCATCCCTAAACTTTACATAGAGTGGTTGACTTCCTTGTTTGGTAAATTACAATCCTCTTATTCTTTCTGTTGAAACTGTCATTAGTTCCTGTAAAAAATAATCTTCACTGCAAACATTGGAGCAGATCCTCATCATCCTGATCAAAGTTTTCTAAATCTTTAACCCTTGAGAGTACATATCACTCTAATTCTCGATTCTTTCTTAATAGTGTGTCACCCTTCTTTCAAGGTCCAAACATGAGTCTGGATTAATCTAACAGCAGCACAGACTCTGATACACACAGCAGCTGGCTTATTCCAACACAACACATAACTCATGTAGAGTTGAACCAGTGGAGCAACAACACACAGTTCCCATGAGGCTAACATACGATCATGAGAGCAGGAATGTAGAAAAACAAGAGACAGATGAACCCCCCAATCATTGAATGAGGACTAGACAGTCCACATTACTTTGTAGACCTTCCTCTGAGGGTCCCTTCAAAGTCTGTTTCCACACATTTGAATCTGTTCAAGTCAGAGCTGCTGTCCTACCTCAGAGTCCTACATGTGATCCTGAGAGAGTCCAGTATCTCCCACTGTGAGCTGATGGTCAACTGTAGCGCCTCTGAGTTTCTGGTCCACCTGTCGCCTACTCCTCCCCCTCCTCTTCCTCACCGAGTCAGAACAAACTGAGTCACCCTGAAGCCCCGCCCCTCTGTTTGTCTTCACTATTGTTTACAGGACACTTTCAAGTCTGCCTAGCGCTGTGTGTGTGTGTGAGAGACAGTGCGTATGTGTGTGTGAAGAGAAGTGTGTGTCGATGAGTGTGTGGTGTGTTTGTTGGTATGTGTGGGGCTGGTTTGGGTGTGTATAAATAGCACCGTGGGGAGGGACAGAGGCTCACTGCACAGCTGACTCAACACATTCTAGTTTGGGTGAGTGCTCATCACTGAGAGAGAGCAAGAGAGAGAGCTGCTATTCCAAACACACACCAGGACTGTCCAACACACTCTAACACACACACACACACACACACACACACACACACACACACACACACACACACACACACAAACAAACGAACACACTCTGCAGGAATGTTTGACAAACACACCAACTCCCTGCAGGACAGTGCAGCACACATGGCTTCCTGCTCACTGTGATTATTTGAATATTTCATGAATCTATATAGAAATAAATACATTTCAACATCTTATCCTCTTTTCTCATGTGCATTTTCCTAATGGACTGTAAAACAAACATTTTCTTTCATGCAACATGTTTATCAGCGTGTAGCAGCACGTTACACCATGCAGTATAAAACTAATCACACAAGATCTTTTTCTTTCCACTATGTGTTGCTGTGCATTTCTTCATGAAGTTTATAACTTTTTTTACACACATTGTACATTTACAGTTGTGCACAACACATTTATAACTGCAACATCCATGCAATGTACATATTTTCTATGCCAGTGAAGTAAAATTCACAAATGGCTCAGAATCACAATGAAAATGCTGTTTAATACCACAGAAGGCTTTGTTTGGACTGCAGCTTTAACAAGTTGAATGTGTGTCCAGAACCAAGGTTAGTCTCTGCTGATCAGTGTCAGTATGCTGTCTTCATCTGATCCACCTGACCCCTGTCCATGGTCTATTATTCTACACAGAAACCAAAGTGTTCTCAAACCAGAGAGCGTGATGACAGAGAGAGCTCTTGACTCTTGGTTTGACTGTTAGTTGATGCTGCTGTGACAGGCTGGAAGTGAGATGTGTTTCTGCCTTCTCGTCCACCTTCTGACCCACGTGAGAGTCAGAGAACTTTTTGTTCACAAACTTTCAGATCATCAGACTTCAGGTCATACCTGCAGTGTAGCATCTGGTATGAGTTTATGTAAGACAACACTCCTGGAGAGCAGCATCAGATTAAAGGCAGACAGCACTGAAAGCACTCTGCAGCAGAAGTAATCAACGTATACGCTCAGGTTTGGACAAAGATGCAAGAACTGTAGAAAAGCTGAGGTTTAGGGGATAAAGACTAAGACTAACAGAGAAAAAACAGCAGAATAATTAATATGTGCTTATCTATAACCCTTCCTGTGATGTAACCACATAGTCAGACTTACTACTTAATAATCCCTCACACATGGAGACAGACTAAGAGCAAACTAGTTAGACTGGCTGATAACACACACTATTTAAAGACTACACACTCACACACACTATTTAAAGACTACACACACACACACACACACACACACACAGGGTTAATAATAAAGTGAAATGGTTGACTAGTCCGGTTTGTGATAAATGATATTCCAGCTCCAATGTTAGTTAATGTTTGTGTGTGAGAGCAGCTGAAGGTGAGATCCCTTTATTAATAAGAGGAAGGTCATTGTGCTGCTGATTCTGAGCCTTTTCAGACATTTACTGCACTCTTGTAACTGAGCACTCCACGGTAATAAAGTGTATCAGGCAGTAAAATGTGTAACCTGACTGTATAATCCTCTCAGGTAGAGATAAATGTACATGTGGTAATAATAAATATCATTTACAACACCAGAGGACAATTATTTTGGGACGAATTTATGATAAAACAAATATTATATTCAGTAAACAGTCTCCTGCTGAACTGAGGAGCTTGGCATCAAAAACAAATGCATATGTGCACAAAATTGAAGCATTGTTTAATCTGAGGTTTTATATTCTTTTAATCTAGATTATTTGGCACTGTATAAATAAAGATTGATTGATTGATTATTAATCAGGGGTGTTATCTGAGAACTGAGTCACTGAGAAGCTCAAATATGGACCAACAGTCAAAGCAGAGCTGAAGTTCAGTTCAGGCTCAGGTTCATATTTTACAGTTCACTCAAATCTGCTGATCCAGTCTACACCCCAGGAGCTCTTTTATTTTAAAATCATGGATACATTTTAGAGAGCGTTCAGTTACAGTGGAAGAAACACTCTCCATCACTCCAACATTTTTTCTTTCACTGTTGGACTGTTTGCTCATGCAGTTGTTCACAAAGAGATGAACCATGCCCCATCTTGCTCGTGAATGACTGATCCTTCCAGGGATGCTTATTTTATTAATTCTGACACCCACCTGTGTCGAATTAACCTGTTCACCTGTAAAATGTTCCATACATGTGTTTTTGAGCATTCCTCAACTGTCTCACTATTTGTTGCCCCTGTTCTTGCTTTATTGGAATGTGTTGCAGACATCAAATTCAAAACGAGTGAATATTTGCAAAAAAAAACCCCAAAACAATAAAGTTTATCAGTTTGAACAACACTAATCTTTTGTAGTGTAGTCAATGAAATATAGGTGAAACAGGATTTGCAAATCATTGCATTCTGTTTTTATTTATGTTTTACACAATGTCCCAGCTTCGGCACTACTAAGAGAGGGACTTTCTCTCTCAGCTCTTAGGAGCTGCTGCTGCCACCTCTCCGTGGATCTGTTTGTTATTCATCCAGGAGATAAGAAACCAGCCCCCTCCACATCTGGAGCTGGATCAGCTGTTCACAAATGAATGATCTGTCTATGTGATGATTCACAAACAAAGCTGATCTGAGAGCAGGTCCTGACGAGACACATCGACTGAGACTGAACCATCTGAAGTTAATCGCTCCTGACATCTGGAGTGAAAGAAACAAGCTTCATCCTTAACAATATTTTTTGTCTTAGATTTAACCTCTGCTGCTGTCAAATATTAACATAACATGAAGCTGAATCACAACCTGGCTTTTGTAAGCAGCCTCTAGTGGAAACTGAAAGAACTGCAGGTTGTATACACTTTATAGCCTGCAGGTGTTTGTGGAGTGATTGTATCGAGACGTTTATCTCAGGTTTACAGTTTCTTGTTTTCTGTTGTAAATCCACTTCCTTGAAATGGACTTAATAAATTAATGTTATGACTATAATATTATTATTATTTTTATTATCATTATTATTATTATTATTATTATTATCATCATCAGAATGGTAGACTCACTTTCCTCTTTCAAATCTCTTTTAAAGACACATTTTTATTTATGTGCTTTTATGGAGATATTTCACCTGAGCGTGTTTTAATCGTCTTAACACTGTTTTTGTTTTTTCTTCGACAGTATCACGGGCAGGGTCTTAAATCTGCTCTCTTTTTTTGTTAATCTGTTTTAATATTGTTTGTTTTTTATTTTTCTGATGTTTCTCTTTCCGTTGTTGGTGGTGGTCTTAGCCTTTTATGTATTTTTATATACTTGTCGTTTTTCGTCTATCAACTCTCTTTTGTTTCTTTTCAATGTTCATTTAATAAATGTGAAGTACTTTGTAACATTATTTTGTAAAATGCTATACAAATCAAGTTATTATTATTATTGTTGTTGTTGTTGTTGTTGTTGTTGTTGTTATTTTCAAGGTTTTTGCAGGTTATTATTTATAATCAAAAAGAAGGAAACATGAGTATAGTTAGACACCGAGCCACGCCAGGGACCCTATTGTAATCCGAGGCAAAGTGAAAATAAAGAACCTAAAATTTGGTCAACTGGACATGAACGAAAAGTATGTCAAAATTTGCCTATCCCCCCAAAAAGAATGCTTAAAATTTATGAATTTTGGTGCTTTCAGAAAGCTCCGATGCTCACTAGCGCCCCCTTTTGACAAAAATTTGCAGCACTGCCTTCTACCTTCACCTACAAGCATGACATTTTTGCAGAAGAAGCATCATGGCAAAAGCTATTAAAAAAAACCCTGGAACCATGGCCCTCATCTGGACAGGAAGTTCATATTATATATATTTGCATTCAATATTTGATTTTTCTGATCAAAGGCTATCTACAAAAACAAATTCGTCCTAGGTTTTAGAGCTGATTTTAGAATCATATAAGATTTTGAAATCCTGTAGTGTGGGCTGGTCATTATTTTCAAATTTGGAGGTGTGTAAGTGTTTAAGATTTTTAAGAAAAGACATTTGGTTAAGAGTCTCCTTATATGTGTGAACCTCCGATTTTAGAATCATATAAGATTTTGAAATCCTGTAGTGTGGGCCGGTCATTATTTTCAAATCTTGAAGTGTGTACGTGTTTAAGATTCAAACACAAGTCAGAGAAGATCAGAGCTTCAGGTTCATGAACAGGCTGCAGGAATCAAACCACACTGAACTTTTATATCATTGTGCTTATGAACCTAATTTGTCTAAGGGACGAAGATTAATCAAACTAGAATGCTGACAACTTCTATAAGTCACTGCAAACTGTCCTCATCCTCCTCTACATGTTCTGTTACTGACAAAACAAAACCTTAGTAAGATGCAGGTTTCTCTTTATTTCAACAAAAGCATCTGAAGGATTGCAGCACAGGACAGGAAATGCTTTACAGCAATGTATGGAAAAACACTGCTGTCTTTTTTATCTCAGGGAAAAAAAAAACATAAAAACGTCAGAGATGCCGTCAAACTTTCCCTAAGGAGCATCCTTCAGTGTCTGCACCAAAATAGAGCCTGTACGATGAATCTACATCAAATAAAACCTCGTCAAACACACGCTTTGGCTCTCACACCATCTACATGACTCCGAGCTCTCTGACAGTGAAATCAGGGGGTGTACCATAAAGCCACACTGACGAGTGCGAGCAGAAGGTGCAGAAAAAAGGTCAGAAAGCGGAGGATAAAGGCGACGCACAGGAAAATGATGAGAGTGAAAACAAGAGCAGGCAGTTAGGAAACCACACGGGGTTTTCCTGACCACCAGCAACACTTTGCATTCACAGTTTCTAACAGACACACGCTGCACAGGTGCTGATACAGACAACTTTAACCTTAATGATGGCTGCAAGTGTCAAACGTAGAATTACATCAGCTGAGATGCAGAGGAGCAGCTGCAGAGGACACGACAACAGCAGGTTAACGTCCTCGTGGCTCTGCTGGAGAGGTCATATGTCAATTTAACAAACAACAAGCAATTTCATCAACGTTTACAGATCAATACACAGCATGCGTCACACAGGGAAAGCTTCACACTGTCATGCTTTAACAACACCTAAAGAAAACGTAAGGCAGGCTTGTGAAACTCTGCAGAAACTTCCTGAAGTGTATGGGGCTGCTGCGTCACTTTATCATCATCTTAACCCCATTTCCCTTGAATTTCTTTTTATATCATAAACTTGATGCCCTGCATTGATTAAAAAAGTATTGTGTATCTTAGGGTGCTGGAATGGTCTGGCGGTTTAGGTCACCTGCCACGAGGAAAGCACTTAAGAGGTTGTCCTCTGTCCTGCATGTGTCACAAAAAAGCTTTATAACTTAAAGGCAGGATCATCCTGACAAACAGCAGAGTGTAACACGCACTGACAGATGGTTTCCAGAGTCACTGATCAAAGAGATGTGTTGTTTTCTATTAATTTGGATCTAGTCCTCGTAGCTCACGGAGCCTCAGGTGTGTTTTTGATTCAGGTGGACATGTGAGAGGTGAGCAGGTGAAGACCAGGTGAAGACCATGGGGAGAATAAGCATTGTTTCATCTCTCTCACTCCTCCAGCTGACAGGATCACAAGAATATACAAGTCCCCCCCCCACCGGCCCTCACGTCTTCTCAGTTTGTTGCCAAACCGGACATGCTCAGAAAGCGTGGGAGGGAACCGCAGCCAAATTTAGCCTCCTGTGTTCACACAATGACAAAGAGGCGCTCAGCAGTACAGACAACGTTCAACACTGGAGAGGTGCATTCTGGGTAAAACAAGAGTGACTATAAGAGAGATCTGTGAGTGCAATTCTGACAATATTTTGTTTCCTCAGTTACACATGACAATATACTTTTAATGTTTACTGCTCCCTTCTGTTCAGCTGATTTTTCCCGGACTCCATGAAATGATGATGACAGATTCGTGTTTGCAAATAAGTTTCAATCATGTTCATATCTGTGAACTTTTGGTATTGAGCTACAATATTTCTTGCAAGTAATTCTTCTTGTTTCAGGTTAGACTTTCTAACAATGTGCTCTTCCAAAGAGGATCTTTTATTCAAGTTTCACCCTGTGACCCATAATATCATGGGGATATTTAATAAAGCTGTTAAAGGGGGACCCATCAAAATTCAGTAGGAAATATTTCATAGTTTATTACATTATAAATGTAAATGTAAATTTTCTTCACTCAGGTATAAATTAAATGTGTGTACGTTCCATGTGGATACATTTCATTCCACATAGACACTCTGAATTGAAAGAGACTGATGTTGAACAAGAAATGTTCACTCCCACCTGACCTCTGCAACACTCAGTCCTTACCCTTCTTCAAATCCAGACTCAAAACCCATCTGTTTAAACTTGCCTACTCTCTCTGACCTTTCACCACCATTACACTGTTTTGTATTTTAATTTATTGTTTTATATTCCATTATATTGTATTGCTTGTTTTATATCTGTTTTTAGTCATCTTTTAATGCACTTATTTCTTGTAAGGTGACCTTGAGTGCCATGAAAGGCACCCTTAAATAAAATGTATTATTATTATTATTATTATTATTATTAAATGGAGAAATAAGTTGAAATCAGTGATGATGAGTCCCCCCCCCCCTCGTCTCCCCATTCACAACCGTCCACACTGCTGCAGGGCCCATCAGGTAAACCCCACCCTCCTGACCGTGTGATGATCCTTCATCCCCTGCAAATTTTTCCTATAAGCTATGGTCCCCCTTCCAACTAAAGCTCTGGCTTCAACTCTCTGAACACTTCTCCATTCCTTGTTCAACATAAATCTCTTGATCCTTCCATTTTTCAGTCCCAAGATTTTGTTTTTCTCTCCTAAGCCCCTCTTGCAACACAAACTCCAGATGTTTACTAACTTCTTTCCATTGCACTCACAGAGTTTTGACATTGATTTGAGAGAGGTCATACTCCTGTCTGCCATCCAGAAGAAACTTGTGGAGATTGCCAGTTGAAATGTGTGGCATATTTTCAAGTCTAACTTGCATGTGATGCTTCAGTTACTCATTGCAACCAGAATTTATTTTGGGAAGTGTGAATGTCATTAACAAATGCTCCTAGTGGGATGAAATGTACACACATCTAATATACACCTGAGTGAAGAAATTTACTTCTTTATTCATAATGTAAGAAACGATGAAATATCTTATCCTGAATTTTGCTGGTTCACCATTTCACATGCTGTGCACCTCCAGCCTGCGTGCAAGAGCCAGAAAGAAAGTGGGAGCCCACACACTCAGGCTGAGCAGACGTGCAGTAGCTCACAGAGTTTATCCTCCTGCTGTATTTTGTCTTTTTTGTTGGCTTAAGGTGTGAATCAATAAAAATCAATGTTTACAGACATTTCTAGAGCAAGCACAATGCAATTTGAGAAGATGGTCTGCCTTAAAAGAGAAAAACGTCAATTTCTGCAAAAAGCAAAGCAAACTTTAACCTTTCAAGACGGTGTTCACATAAGTGGACATAACATTTCTGCCTCTCAGACCCATGAAACTTTATTTTTCAAAACTTAAATCAATTAGCCACATTTAGGGACACTTTCCCACCTCATCTTTTGGTGAAATCACAACTTAACACCCATTTCAGTGAGAAAAAGTGTAGTTATGAACAATTCCACTTAAAACTTCAAACTAGTAGCTAACTGATAAAACTAAAAACATAACTTCCTGTATATAGAACCAAATTTCATTTTTGTACTTACTAGGAGAAATAAAAAATTACAGCAGACAAATGCTTGGGTCTTAAGAGGTTAAGCAACAGTTTACTTGGAAATTAAACTGAGACTGTTTCAGGTTTAATGGCAGCTCATGAAATCATAAGGCGGGTGAAGGAGCATGTGATATAACTAATTGGGTGATCAAAAGATCAAAATCTAGACCTCAAAAACAAACTGATAGCATGTTCTGATTGAAGACAAAGTTGAACGTACAGATCTGGAAGCTGCTGCCTTTAACCCTGAAAGTGTTAAATAAAGCACTTTATGTATCGATCATAAGCTTTTAAGTATTATATAAGATATTATATACAAATAAACTGTGAGACTGCCTCAATCTCTGCTGTGCTCAGCTCACATTAACCGCTACCTCTCTCTCATCGCCGCATGCCACTCTGCCCGACCCTGATACAGTCGGTGAGATGACAGAGCGCTGAGAAGGTGCATTTTGTAATGTGGCGGAAATATATAAATGCATGCTCATTTAGATCAATTAGTGGTGTGAATGGGTGTCGACAGTCCACATAAAAGTTAACTGAAAGGCTCAATTATATCACATAACCTGGCAATATGAATGTTGCCTATACCACAATGACGGTACCAAAATGATGTATCGTGCAGTCCTAATTTCAAGACTCATTCAAAACACAAAGACTGCTAATAGGATCACCATGTCTGTGTGACCATGCACTGTGCTCTGGTGTGCAGATCATCAAACTTCTAACTATTAATGTTGAGGAAATTCCTGAATCTGTCCATAAATCAAAACTCTCTGCTCTAGAAATACGACCAGATCTTCATTAGATCTTCATGAGCCTCAGACACCAAAGTCTGCAACCTCCACTGCTTAGAGGAGGGCTGGCCAATCAGAGTGGAGCAGAGAGTCTTACAGCTAAAATGAAGTGTTTCAGATTTAGGCTGAAATCAGAGTTTACCAAAACACAATCATGTAAAGACACTATGGGGGCACAAGAGGGACAGAATAGAGACCAACAAACTACATCCTCTCTTTAAGGTGAAACTTAAAACTCCCTCTTTCCCAAAACAGCTTTGGAAGAGTTCAGGTTATATTAAACTTGAGTTAATCAGATTCTTTCTCACTGAGTCAAATGAGTCATTTGATGAGACCTAGAGAGGCCCTTTACCAAAAATCTGAATGAGACTTTTATTCCCCCTTGTGATGGTTAGTCACCCCCTTGCTATTTCTTTCCGTTATCTGTCTGTCACTTCTTTTTCTCACAAGTCGTGGGAGGTATTTGGTAGGGTGGGTTCAGGGTTGTGAAAACGACCCCCCACTGTTTGTCCCTCACCACTGTTCAGATCAACTTAGATAGATGTGAGAAGCAGAATATAACCACCTCTAACTTCTGACCTTGTAGTTCTGTGAGAAAAGTCAGAGCCTTGAAACTGTGATATAATAGGAAACCAAATACCTGTGTGAGTGACTCCTGAGTGTTTCTGCTCTCATGATGAAAAGTCTGAACACATTTCATTCACAGCAAATATAACATGGCATCTAAATACTAATAAAGCACCTGTGATGTGTTAGAGAGGAAGAGGCTCCACTGAGTGAGTTTAATTCATTTCTAACAGCAAATAAATCATTGAAATAATTTCAAACTAAGTTTATGAATTCAAATTCTTGCTCTCTTAAATAGTTCACCCTCAGTGAACCCTTACCTCTTCTATCTGAAATAAACGTGTTCTACCTTAAACCAGTGATCCACCTGGTCTCCTGATTTCGTAGGGGTTCTCTGTGAATTTTATTTATTTATTTTTCTGTTTGCTGTGGGTGATATGTTAATAACTTTTTAATGCTCTGGAGACAAACCCACACACCTGCTCTCTGCAGGTTCCGGACTCCTACCTTTAGGTTTCAGGTCTCTTGCTGGATCAGGTCGGCGTTTGCAGCTCATCCAGTCTTCTGCTGTCCACCAGGTCCAGTTTGGAGTGATGCATGTCCTCTTCAGCTGGTCCTGGTTCTGGTCTGAAGTGGACCGGTTCGTCTCCTGAGTCCGGTCCTGATCATCAGAACTGAAAAAGAAAAGTCCTTTTCTCTCAACGAGTGTACGGGTTTCTGCAGAGTTTCCGTATTTGAGGTCTCTGAGGACTTGCAGAGTCTTCTTCATGAAGCTGAAGTGAAGCTGACGAGGACCGTAGGTGAGCAAAGACACTTCCGGTGCCTTCAAAATAAAACGACAACTGACTTTATTTTGGCGTGGAGTTAAAACCAACTTTACTTCAAACAGCAGCTAAGATAAAAGGAAAGCCAAAATAAAAAAGAAAACTGACTGTTTGTGTTGGAAGGGATTTAAAACAACTTTACTTCAAACAACACCAAAAACAACAAAAAGAGAAAATTAAATTTAAGAATAAACAGATGATGGAGCACAACCTAAAGCTGATGAACCAAAGAAACACCTTAACAGATATTTACCACAAAAATTGATTTAAAAAAAAAAGAGGAAAAAAAAGAGGAAAAATCATGGTTAACCTAAAAGAGCTGAAATGACTTTTTTTATTCTCTGACATTTCACCTAAAGAGAGTGAGATAGACCAGCTAAAGTAGGACAGGATGGATAAAAACTCATTAATTATAAATCCATCAAATAAGAGAAGAAGCATAAGAAAACAGATTCAAGACATTAATATACACATTTTCTCAAATGTTTCAAAAAATGAAAAGAACGAAATCAGAACTGAAATTTGTAGATGTTTATTATTTTTTTTAATTCAAAAGTGCCTCCAAGCAGAAGTGTTATGATGACATATGCCTTTTATGTTTGCTTTATTTTACAATCATGACACTTATTGTCTACACAACATCTTTGATCAATAATAAATGCATAATAAACTTTAAATGAGTTCTCTTGCTCTTCTTACAAGTCTCTATAAGTCTTGTATAACTGTTTTTAATATCAAAGTTGAGATCACCTCATTCTCAAGACATTTTGTAAATTTCTTTAGTGTCCTTCAGGGAATTTTTTTTAATTTTTTTTTTTTCTAAGGCAGTGTTTTTAACCTTCTGGCATGGCCTCTGACTGCACATGTGACTTCATGAAGCTGTGACTCTAAGATACACAAACACACCTGCGGCATTCTTTCCGCTGGCACACACACAAACACACACAGTTAAATGCTACACACTCAGTGTGAATTGAGATGAAGAAGTGGTTGAGCTCTGCATCCTTCTCTTTCTTGATGTTTACCCAGAGGCAGTGATTCAGTAACCTGGGGACAAACTGAGTGATTGAGCTTTTCCTCTTGATCTGAGTTTGTTTTATGTGAGTCAGGAAATGTTTGAAAACTGTAATAAACACAAACTTAACCCTATGATGCATGAATTATGACAATCAGTGTCAGGATTTCTCCCTTGTGTGTTTTTTTTTGTCTTAAAGCAAGAAAAAAAGTTTTCCTTTTTTTTTCTTCAAATATTTGTAAGTGACCATTCAACCTAAAACAGTGTGAACTTAAACAATTATACTGAATAAAAATAAGCAAACTGAAGAAAAGAAAGAAAGAAAGAAAAAAAGCCATTAAAGTATTTATTAGAAAAAATTACGAAACGCTTTGTAAAATTGAGAGAAAATAGGTAAAATCGTGACTTGTTATATCAATAATGTGACAAAATGGGAGTTTAAAAACATATTGTATTGTCAAATATTGAAAAATTTATATATATATATATATATATATATATATATATATATATATATATATATATATTTGGAAAAAAAAATTGAAAACAGTTTTTCAGGTCCTAAGAAGAATAACAAATATCCCGACACAGGCCAACATGAATCTCCACCACATGAACCATTGAATTTAGGAGTAAACCGCTTTTAAACAGGTGTCCACTGAAGTGACCACTTTGCACCACAGGGTTTATGGCTAAGGTGCGCACAGACAGCTTGAACACGCTGCCCCCTGCCGGCAGAGCTGCATCAACGCAGACTCAGACAAACATTTCAAAGACACCGACAGCTTTACAGTAGATGCTGTTCAGAATATAAACCTGTGAGGATTCAATAAATGATCATGGAATTATTAGATTTTGTTGAATAAATTAATTTTCCTGGCTCCCTCTGAGATTTATCAGGGAAGAGACTCTTTTTTCCTTATCAATGATCCCCTTTATTTATGTTGAATACTTATTGGTATTCAATTGTTCTTCTAAATTCATCTCTTCTTTGTTGATCTGTTCGTAGTGTCTTCTTTGGTTAATTTCTCCCCAGGGTTTAGACCAGTGGTTTTGTATGAATCAGGTCAGGATCACCTTAGAGTTGTTTTTTCCAGGTTTGTTAAATCATTGATTCTTAACCTAAGAGCCAAATTTTTGATACAACTGTGGTTCAGATTATCTGTGCAGCTGCTGCTGAGTCATTTCGTGAATCAACATCTGGAACAAGCATGTGCAAATAAGCGCAGTCAACCATCAATTATTTATTCATGGTCATGTTGGATACTGCTATAAATGTACAGTCTACACACCACATTTGTATGCTTAGTAAAATCAATGTGTGCGGGGGGTGATGTATTTCATCAGAGTGTGTTTTCAGCTTGTTTCCTGTTGTTGAAACTCCTTGATCGTCCTTGTTTTGATCTCTAAAGTGGGTCATTCATTTTTCTCCCCTGACCCCTCCTTCTTGCCAGTTTGCTACACACACAGGCAACACACACACACACACACACACACACACACACACACACACACACACACACACACACACACGCACACACACACACAGGCCTCACACATCATCTCTCTCGCTTTCTCTAAGCTCCACCAGGACTCTGCAGCCTCTTGGAGGCGCCAGAGAAGTTTAACTTCTGATTTGGTGCAAACTGAACTAAAGGAGCTCTGCTTGTGTTTAGGGTTATCGTACAGCTCTCATTCATCAAGTTTCTGAATCAAACCAGGAAAATCACTCGAACTCAATGATGATGGGTCAGTTCTCTATGTCTTCACAAAGGATGCTGATGTGTTGCAGNAGTGACCATTCAACCTAAAACAGTGTGAACTTAATGTTAATATGACTTATTTTTATTCGTTTGACTTCTTTTCTTTCTTTCTTTCTTTTTTTCGGTAATTTCATAAATAATCTTTTTTAATGCTTTGCGAAACATTTTAACTCTCTTTTATCCATTTTAGCACTGAACAATATAGTTATTACACTGTTTTACCCTCAAATTTTTGTATAACATAACAGTTTATAACTTTTTAAAATATATATACATATATATATATATATATATGTATGTATATATATATATATATATATATATATATATATATATATATATATATATATATATATATATATATATATATATATATATATATATATATATATATATATATATATATATATATATATATATATATATATATATATATATATATATATATATATATATATATTTGGAAAAACAATTGAAAACAGTTTTTCAGGTCCTAAGAAGAATAACAAATATCCCGACACAGGCCAACATGAATCTCCACCACATGAACCATTGAATTTAGGAGTAAACCGCTTTTAAACAGGTGTCCACTGAAGTGACCACTTTGCACCACAGGGTTTATGGCTAAGGTGCGCACAGACAGCTTGAACACGCTGCCCCCTGCCGGCAGAGCTGCATCAACGCAGACTCAGAAAAACATTTCAAAGACACCGACAGCTTTACAGTAGATGCTGTTCAGAATATAAACCTGTGAGGATTCAATAAATGATCATGGAATTATTAGATTTTGCTGAATAGATTAATTTTCCTGGCTCCCTCTGAGATTTATCAGGGAAGAGACTCTTTTTTCCTTATCAATGATCCCCTTTATTTATGTTGAATACTTATTGGTATTCAATTGTTCTTCTAAATTCATCTCTTCTTTGTTGATCTGTTCGTAGTGTCTTCTTTGGTTAATTTCTCCCCAGGGTTTAGACCAGTGGTTTTGTATGAATCAGGTCAGGATCACCTTAGAGTTGTTTTTTCCAGGTTTGTAAATCATTGATTCTTAACCTAAGAGCCAAATTTTTGATACAACTGTGGTTCAGATTATCTGTGCAGCTGCTGCTGAGTCATTTTGTGAATCAACATCTGGACCAAGCATGTGCAAATAAGCGCAGTCAACCATCAATTATTTATTCATGGTCATGTTGGATACTGCTATAAATGTACAGTCTACACACCACATTTGTATGCTTAGTAAAATCAATGTGTGCGGGGGGTGATGTATTTCATCAGAGTGTGTTTTCAGCTTGTTTCCTGTTGTTGAAACTCCTTGATCGTCCTTGTTTTGACCTCTAAAGTGGGTCATTCATTTTTCTCCCCTGACCCCTCCTTCTTGCCAGTTTGCTACACACACAGGCAACACACACACACACACACACACACACACACACACACACACACCCAGGCCTCACACATCATCTCTCTCGCTTTCTCTGAGCTCCACCAGGACTCTGCAGCCTCTTGGAGGCGCCAGAGAAGTTTAACTTCTGATTTGGTGCAAACTGAACTCATGGAGCTCTGCTTGAGTTAAGGGTTATCGTACAGCTCTCATTCATCAAGTTTCTGAATCAAACCAGGAAAATAACTTGAAGTTAATGATGATGGGTCAGTTCTCTATGTGTTCACAAAGGATGCTGATGAGCTGCAGTGTGAAACGTTTTCCTTGAGTCAGCTTTGAAATGGACATAAAGATATTCCTGTTTCAACCTTTCTGTCTGTTTTCATCTGGTTTTCAGAAATCTTCACCTTTTGTTTTTCAGGTCTAGCTATTCAAAACAGGTGATGTTAGTGTAAATCTTGGGTATTTTGGTTAAAAGTTTCCCTGTTCCTCTCTCTCTTCCAACCTTTTGCACCCAGGCTGTCTGAGCGTCGCTCTGTGTTGATGCTTTGTTGAAGGTTTTAGTGTCAGAGATGAAGAGCCTGAGGGGGAGGAGAGCAAACTGTACATCAGCTCAGGGCCCCAAAACAAACTCTGATGTACTTTCTGAACTTCTCTTTACACGATACTGAAGACAGGTGACTGTTTGTCTGTTTAGTAAGAAGCAAACATGTCTCTGAGTGAATATCTACCTTGAGAGCACTAAAAGGAAGAGGGTGAGGGGGGGAGTCAGGAGAGGCTGTTAACATTCTTCAGATTCCAAGTGCTAGACCTCAGCTTGCAGGGTTATGAAATTTGCTCTATAGATGTCCTATTAAGGCCATTAAATACAGTTTTTAAGTTTTAATCCGATGATAGATTTCAACAACAACTGCAGCAAGGACAGATTTAATCACAGCTGCCTTAGTTTAAAGCTCACAAAACATCTTCACTACAGCTAATCTCTCACTTTCTCTTCATCTCCTGTGATATAATAGAAAAACATAAAATAAACAGAACTGGGATCACAAGCTTTTCAGATTGATTTTTTTCCTTTTTCCACCCTTAAGATTCATCCAATCAGAGTATCCTCTGTAAAACATGACTTCAGATGCATTTCTCTGACTCTGAAACCAACATTATAAGCCAGTAAGAGGAAGCTCAGAAAAACTCAAAGTGTAACTGATGATTATGAGGTTTCATCATGAGATTCAGATATTTTAGCCTGACTTTAAAAAACACAAATAAAACCTCCTCACTTTCCTCATTTAGACCCCTATAAACTCTGCTTTTTACAGACCTTTGTTAAAAAGTTGAACAGAATTGAAGATCAAAATTTAAGGACCATAAAACATTATTCCTAAAATCAAACATGTCTTTGGATTAATCAAGGAGATATTCAAATTAAAAGAGGAACAAATGGGGAAACAAAAGTGGACAAACAGATGAAGGAACAGGGTGATGACCTGAGAGCCTTTGAATGAAAAGTGTGTCTGTACCCAGCTGACTCCTGCTGCAGGTGAGGATTAAACTGCAATTCAATTACAAAATCAAATGGATTTTAAAGGTGAAAAACAAAAAAAAAACACAGTTAGGTTTAGAGGAGGAACTTCAGTTTCTGGGACTTCCGCATTTAACGGCCTTCTTTGACATTTCTCTTCCTTTGCTCAATGTCATGTGTTTCTGTCTCTGGTTTCGTGGATTTGCCTCAAGCTTATTTGTGCCCAGACTTATCCTCATTCATAGAGAGTATGTCTGATGTGTCAGATAAACTGAAGCAGTTTATTACATTAAAACTCAAAATACACTTCCAAAGCCTCTGGGAAAATCACAAGAAGCATGAGGTTACATAACATGAAACTAGATTATAAAATGATAAAGGAGGAACGAAAGACAAGAAGTACAAAATTAACACTGAAGACATGGATCACTATGAATTAAAAATAAGATACTGAGACATTTAAAACCTTACTGTCTCAGTTTAGCCTCACTCTCTCGCTCTTCTCTACTTTATTTTCAGTCTCTTTATGATAAACTGAACAGACCCCAGGTTTGAAGAGTTTTGCAGGAGCTTCAATGTTTTTCCATTCTGCTAAAGGCAAACCTTGAATGTGAAACAATCATCAAAATATGAAAACTCTCAATGTGTCACTGTCATGTGACTGAGGAGCCTCAGAGAGATAAATAGCAGAGGATGTGAGTCACCGCTGAGTTATGAAGGAGAGGAGGAGGGCAGGGCCGCCCGGGAGCTGGAGCTCAGCAGAGGGCTCCACTTGCTCATTAATCTCTATAATTTGTTATCACTCTTTCTAAATATCAGACTACAATCATGATGAGGAGTCTGTGTGCATGCAAAGACAGTTTTCACCAAAGGTGTCAGAGGAAGCTGCTAAACAGGAAGCCTGTGATAGGTGTCGCCCTGCACAAACTCAGAGAAGGATCCAGAAACTTTAGTTCCTCCCCTCAAACTTCTGCAGACTCGCCCAGTCCTGAGACCCATAGGGATCATAACTCATGCATGCATTGAAACCACATGCCCCAGTGCATCATGGGAGTTCAGACATATGATGATCTGTACTGTTATGATCTCTGTACTGCCAAAAAGCTGACCTACATAGGCGCGTCCTGAAGTGCACCAGAGGCAACGAGAGGCAATAAAAGTGTGTGTATATGTGTGTATGTGTGTGGGTTGAGGGTGGAGCCTCATATGTGGCAAGTCTTTTCACAATAACATCTCTATCATCAATCATTTGCTGCTTGGCGCACGAGAAAGCTGATTTTTCTGGAAGCTTTTTCACTTGCGAGGAGGAGGAAACTGAAAAAGTGTTTGATATCGAACCATTAACTAACATGAACCCCCCAAAAAAGACCCAAGAGCACAACTTAGTGTAACAAAAGCAGCATAAAAGTTGTCTTACTGACAAAAAGGTAAGACCAAAAATATCGCAGACACTCCAGAAAAACTCTTTTCAAAAAAGTGGGAAACAGAGCAGGGCAGGAAATGAAATTATCTGACACAAGAGATGAGACGTACTAAATCATAAAACAGACAAACATAAAGAAGGAACAAACAGTTAACAAGACTGAACCAAATAATTTGGACTCAACATAAATGACAAGACAGGACATGAGTATTCTGTGCAGGTCTTCAAAGACTGATTGGTCAAGAGCTTAGACACATTTACTGTTTCCTTCACATGCATCTGTCTTTTTTTTTTTTTTTTTTTTAGCTCTCTTCATTTTGAAAATTGCAGCTTGATGATAAGGGTTGCTTCATGATATTTACACTTAATTGTACCATAAAGTTGCTCGTCTTTCATTTGACGTGCACGAAGTCCAATTGACTCAACGACGAAACTAGAGTCCGAAAATACTCGTACGTCGTCATTTCGACCTCCTTTTAAGGTCTTCCTTTTTTTGTTTGTCGGAAATAACTAACAGTATAGTCTACTTAATTGAAATACCGAGGACTCACCTTTAAATGGGAGACGTCGTCTCTTAGACATAATACTAACAGCACACACAATCACATGACACATGAACGATGTGACGGAGCAGGAAACACAACCACAGATATTCAAAGCAACACAGATAGCTGTCTTAGAATGAATGGATGAATGAATGAATATGATTCAGGCCAACGAAAGGGTTAGGACTGGATGTGTAAGAGATCTTCAGACTGGGGTAGAAAAAAGGAAACAGAAACATGAGAACAGAAGGAAAACAAGAACTAAACCTTCATGAGAGATTAGTTGGAGACCCAACTTTTAATGAAAGTTTTACATTACAGACTCCAAAGTGTCAAAGACCTGTGAACTATGTTTTTTTCCTCCAAAAGTAGGTCAGTCTCCACAAAGCCTCAGATCAGTGTTTACAGTAGAAATATGACAGAACAGAGTGGAGTGGAGGGGGGACGGGACTCCTGGTTTAACCCTGTCAACTCCCCTGCCTGTGTGTGTGTGTGTGTGTGTGTGTGTGTGTGTGTGTGTGTGTGTGTGTGTGTGTGTGTGTGTGTGTGTGTGTCTGATTGGGCTTACCTTTTCAGCTGCTATGAAGAAGAGCTGATGGGCTAACAATGCAGACCTTCTGCACGAATCAGAAAGGAGCACAGCTCTGTCATGTTCTTTTTTGCCACAGTGTCAACAGGCTTAGGGGGATGAAAGGGATCTCAGGTGTCAGCATGCAGCCCCTGCTGTTACTGAGAGTCATATGTTTCTCAGAGTGGGTGTAGGAGGATAACTGTTTTCAGACTGACAACGATGATGACGATGAAGATTATCATTATTATTATGTCTATAGTTTGATTCTGTTTATTCAAGGTTTAAGTTACATTGCTGCTATTGTTTCAGTTGTGTTTTGTCATTTAAATTTTTCCCGTTCATTTTGTTCTTGCTCCCTGTGTGTGTTTTGGTTTGAGCTGATGCCCTTATGTTTTGTTTTATCCTCTCTAATGTGTTTTACCTGTATCTCATCGTCACACACCTGTGGATAACCTTTTATCTACAGTCTCTGTGTTTCTTGAGTTCCTCTCAGTTCCTTGTCATATATCATGTTACTCATCTTACCCGTCTCTTTTTCACTTTTTTGAAGGATTTTGGATTTAAGGTTTTTTTTTAATTTTTTAATTTTTTTGGACTTTTTAGTTTGGTTAAGCAGAGTATATTTGGTTGATCTACATGGATCCTCCCTGCTCCTGTGTTTCCTGCTGCCACGTGGCAACATGAAACCTGATTTCAAATGAACTTTGATTTCTTCTGTCTTGAAGTTATTTCATCATCCAGCTTTCCCTGCCTTTTACTCAGAGAGAAAGTGGACAGTGGATAGTGATGGATACAAAGAGTAGGGAGAGACCCAAACCAAAGAAAAAAATAACTTTTCCATGTTCATTTGGGATGTTAACCATTGCTGATGGAAGTTACAAAAGTTTGTTTAAAAAGACGTATAATTTTGTTTCGTTCATTCTGTTTCTGAAGCTTATTACCTCGTAAATGTGTATGAGTTGTAGCCAGAGGTGGATTTTCAGCACAACGCAGAGAGAGGTCACACACTCCATGCTGAGCTAAGTCCTCCCGCTCCCAACCATCCACTATGAATCATTCTCTTACAACAGCCCTCCGTTAAACACTAAGTCAGAAACATATTCAGTCAAAAATCAAGCAAAAAGAAGACATTCAAACATATTAAAATAAGGTCACAATGAGGTCTCTCTCTGTGACTGTCTCAGGTTGGGATCAGGAGAAAAACAAACCTGACCTGGAAACTTAAAACCACCAGTTAGATGATACCACGGTCACATTACTGGTGTGATCTCTTCTGTCTGGTGTAAACGCAGTGAACTCCTGGGGGGTCAGGAAGTTTTTTGTTTGTCCTTCTGTCTATTGATCTGTCTGTAAAGGTCTCACCTGACAGGATTCACTCAGAGCTCAGGTGAGGCACATGTAAAGCTTTTATTAACATATGAGCTGATGACACTGTGGTTATACCGGAGTCTTATTGATGCTCATACCAGATGGGTCTCAGGCTCAGAAAGCTTCAAAAGGAAAAATATAAAGCTGTTACCAGGCTTTTACGGTGAGGACTCTCATCTTACTGAGTGGATCTTATTCTGAGCTCAAATATCTGATATCTGAACATGCTCTATAACTATCTAAAATTAAAGCTGCCAAGCAGCGATAAACGGGACCGAGCGAATTGGTCAATTGAGGCACACGTGGGGTTCTGGCACGTTGGTCAATCGAGGCCCCTGTGGGGTTCAGAGCACATGGACACTACAAGCCTGCAGAAGCCACCATTAGTTGAAGTTGGGCTTGTAGATGCAGCCAAATGACCACATTTGCTGGAGCCAAATAGTCATTTCTGCAGTGTGTGAGTTTGATTGGACAATTAATTTAGGAGTAAATGCGTGTAAAATAGGTGACAACTTCACAACAGAGGGTTAACACAGAGGAGTTAGAGATTAACTTTGGCCACTTGATGGACCCCAATAACCACATTTGAGAGGAGCCAAATGCTCAGTTATGCATGGTGATGATTTGATTAGCCAAAAAATTGGAAAATAATGTTGGTAAAGGTCAAAACACTAAGAGTGTAATCCTGTAAATTTTAGGGTGCTTGGTGAATATGTTTTTGATGTTTCTGTGCAGTTGTTTTGAAAAGTAGAATAAAGGGGGAGGAGCTATAACTCACAGAGTAAAACCTTGAATTTCCTGTCGTCAATAGGAGGCGCCTTACTTAGCGTGAATGAAAGTCACATGGCTGCATTCAGGCTAGGATACTGAACATATATGTCTGTTTTCATCAGGATCTGACTTTGTAGAAGAAAGTAATTATTAAGGAATTGTGTTTCTATAGTAATGGTCTACTATGTGTAGTTCCGGTGTTTTCCGGTAGGGGGCGCTGTACATTGACACCTACATGGACTCAGGCTGTGACAGCGAACATACTTGTGCAGTTTGGTGCGGATCCGACTTTGCTAGCCAGAGATATAGAGGTTAGATTGTTCAAAAAATGGCCAAATTTGATCGCCGTTTGTGGCCACGCCCTTTTACCCAGGGAAAATTCAAATAATACCTTTGGTGCATATGAGTTTTTTGTACACATACATGCAGTTTGGAGATGATCGGAGAAAAAGTGAAGGAGTTACTAGCAGAATGCAAAACAGGAAGTTGGTCCTTGCTAGACAGGAAGTGGCCCAATTCTGAAGTTGTGAAACTTTCTTTGGTATAAAGTGTTATATTTTCGGATAGGTCTTTTCATGAAGAATTTGCCTGAGAATTTTCATGCTGATCGGAGTTTGTTTAAAAATTAGCGAGGCACTTTTTTTTGCGCTAGCTACGACTGAATTATGCGATTCGGCCGGAATTTTCACGGGAAATTGGCCACATACTGGTGGTGCGTCTAAGGGAGCACCTAATTTAAAAATTATTAACAAAAAATTGGATTTAAAAATAAAGGAGTAATGACGTCGGGAAGTTGGCAAGTTTTCCGAAAATCTCGACTTTGACCTCAAATATCGGCAGTAACCCATAAAATGGTAACAGAACATTTTACATATTCCGAAAGGCCTCGGAAAGATCTATCTGGAAAAAAACTGTCATGCTGATTTGACTTCGTAAAAAAGTTCGGAAACTTCATCGCCCCCTTGTGGCCAAACCGGAAGACTAATGAAAACTCTTTGTACAACTTTTAATCCTCGATATATGTCACATACACACAAGAACACAGAAATCGATCGGATAAAATCCCTAGGACAAGTTCGTTCAAATAGCTACCCTATTTTTGGCCAAAATGGGATATTTAGGCCTCATTTCCGAACTCCCTGTTCAAAAGTTTTTTTGTTGGCCAGAGACTTTTTTGTAGGGCTGGACAAGATCATTTGAACCTACTAAAAATCACAACTATAGCGCAACTTTCCCGGAGGGGCTAGCGCAACTAATCCGTGCCTAGCGTAGGTAGCATCTTAAAAAAATTTAAGCATTTGGCCTGAGTAGCGGTTACACATTCACGGGGGTGTGCCATATGACATTCGCGTTTATCTCAAGTGGAGTACCTGAAAAATGAGGCAACTGGGCAGTTAAGAAAGAAAAATAATAATAATAATCCGAGCAATTCCAAGAGGGTCCTCGCTGACCCAGTCTGCTCGGTCCCTAATAATCCTAGCAATTCCAAGAGGGTCCTCGCTGACACTGTCAGTGCTCGGTCCCTAATAAGAACTTGATGGACAACAGAGACTTCAAATGGCTTTTTAAGGAAAAAGAATTCTCATCATGTAGCCTAATAAAACATATTAAAAGCTCCAAAACTGCTGAAACATTGATGTCAGCCGGATTTACTGTAATCCTCCAAGGTGAGATTGAACCTGATCACCCTGCGTCAGGGTCCACCTAGGTTCGCTGAACACACACACACACAAAACTGCTGTCTTCAGAGGAGGACAGAGTTACATAAGTGGACCCTCTCAGCGGGTCAGGGAAATACGTGTCTGAAAAAACACTCTGCTCACGTGTTGAAGCACCTGGGCTGTTTTACATACATGGAACATGTATTTTAGCCTGCAGTGTGTGTGGGTGTGGGTGGGTGTGTGTGTCACAGTTGGAGCTCCAGCAGGCAATGTGGGTCTGAGGAATGTGAGAGCTCGAGGACGTGGAGACAGGAGATTCTAGAGCTTTCCATTCCTCTTTAACACTGAAAAGGAATGTGTGTGTGTGTGTGTGTGTGTGTGTGTGTGTGTGTGTGTGTGTGTGTGTGTGCTGACACATCACACATTCCTGTACTCGTGTGTTAAGCTCTCCCTCCTCACCCAGTCTTTGAGTGAACTTTTAAATCTATACACTCGATACAAATCGATTTCCCTTGACTTGGTGAGTTTCTGATTCAAGTTTCCAAACGTGTCCCTCCGGAGTTTCTATCTGCATGACATCATGCTTTGTTTTATTGTTTTTAAGCTGCTACAGATTTTTTAGACAAATCACTGATGGTGTGAGCAGGGTATTGGGATCATTTGAATTCAAAATGAAACAAAGCAAAGATTCTCAAACTTAAGCTAAGTTGTGTTCTCCCTGCTTCTGCTCTCCATACTGACTTTGTTCCTGATACCTGATTGGTCGATACTCAGACAACAAACAGAAAGCAGGCCACCTCTCATGCTGTAAATCCAGACCCTTTGAGTACAGACTCTTCAGGTAGATGTTTGTCTGTCGATCAAAGTTCCCTGATCGCAGACGGGCGCTGGACACTTTGTCCTGAAGTCTGAGTTCTTTACCTCCTCCTTTTTAATGTTTACACCTGCATGTTAAGAACGGTCGGTCGATGATAAACCCCTCAGTGTTTATGTGCGGACTGAGCTCAGGTCTTCATGTCCTAAACAGCTGATGATACAGACAAAGACAAGGCCTGCTGACAGCCTCTCTGTCTGTCTGCACAAACACATCCACTGTTCATAAAAACATGCACAAAATGAGAGACATTGAAAACTTTCTGATGCAGCAATTTCTTGTGTCAAAAAGAAAAATTAAAATCAAAGACAAAATAGATTTATCAAATGAAACAAAATGAATGAATAAATGAATGAATATATACACAGGATGAAAAAGTTGAAATGAAAATCCAGGAAATTAATTGGATGAAAATGCTCTTTTAAAGTTCATTTATCCGAATAAAAACTAATTATATTAAAATCTATTATGAATACATCATAAATAAGTTGAATCTATAACTGGCGTGGGCATGTTTAAGTGTTTTAAATATTTTGTTTCTGGGCAAAAAACAATCTGTGTATACTTAATAATTATTCCCCAACAATGCTTTCTTTAAAACAAGTTAATTTTAAGAAGCTCATTTTCCTCCCAGAAATTTCCTCTTCATTTCAATAATTACAGACAAAAGCACACAGAGTTTATATATCAACATCCAGTCTGTAATGCTTGCACTTTTATCCTGAGTTTTTTGGTTTTGAATCACTGACCCTGGTAGTGTCTCCAATGCAGCTTTCACAGTGTGATCAGTCTCACCTGTGCCTTCAGACTTGACTCCTCTCTTATCTGCAGGAACTCTGGACCAGATTCCCTCCCCTTGAAATAAAAATAACTCAGATAACTTCAAAATATCATAAACTTAATCATTTACAACCAGGATCTAATAAAAAATAGATAATATGAAAGAGCCAACGTGTTAGTTTGATAGCTGAGAACAGACACTGAGGTAATGTTTTAATGTTGTTAAAGGATCAAAACACTCTGCAGTACATCAGGTGAGACTGATTATCTGTTATCATCAGTAAACAAAGTCAGGTGACTGTATGAGACTCTGAGTGCAGGCTCAGCTCACCTGTCCTCAACTGCAACCTTCACCTGGGCCTGTTCTTGTCCAATGATTCCATGAGTCCAGTGATTAATGAAGAGAAATTCAGGTTCAGGACCTGGATAATTCTTTCTACTTTAGTCATTGTCAGCAGGCTGAGATATGGACAAACTGAGCTGCACATGAGGCCTGAGACATGAGGTCTCAGGGTCCTAACCTTTGACCTTCAACCATCTTCTTTACTGATATTTTGAGATCACAGAACTAAGAACGTAGAACTTAGTGTGCACCTTTGAGGGGGTCAGTGTTTGTCGTGTCAGCATTCAGAGCATCTGTTTTCTTGGAAAGTTTTCTGACGGTCCGAACGGCAGCCAACCGTTTCCTATTTCATGTGTGTTCCTGCTGAGCTGCAGAAGGTGTGTCTCTCTCTCTCTCTCACACACACACACACACATACACACTCACGGAGCTTCTGTTTCAGGGTCAGAGAGGACGCAGAGAGGAACATGTTTGACCACGTTACCTTCAGAGCTCCCTGACTGCCATCCTGGCCATGGTCATAGTGGTCTTTCTGAGCCAGGAGGGACCATAGAAGGACCATAGATGGATCGGGGGAGGGGTCATAGAGGGGCCACATGGTGGAGCTGAGGGTCAGTAAACACTAAAGCTGGTCAACAACTGTGACATAATTGAGGATGGGCTGTGAGTCAGGAAACTCTTATATAACTCACAGAGACAGACTGTTAATGGTGGCGGCTAAACACAAATCATTCACCAGGTTGGACGTTCACCACCCGTCAACATTTGGTGCGTTGACAAGGTTAATATGAGATGTGGGTTTCAAATGGTTTGAAAACAATCAAATGCAAACTTATTTTGGTGATTTCTGATGATTTTTGTGGATTTCATAAGGATCTGTGGGCTGATGTTGAAGACAATCCTGATGTACACAAACTATTTTACGTATGGATGAAATGGAGGAACATAAACTCTAAGAGCTCAATGCAGACTCTAAATCAGAGACAGAAGCTTCATGTTTCATCAAAAAGCTTTATTTAAACTACAAACACACTCATACAGTTTACAGGAGAACTGCCAGATTGTTTTGTACATTCATGTGTTTGGGATATGAACTGCTCCTTCCTCCATTACTCTAAGGCAGGTTTGCAATCACGGCGCTGACGAAGGTGAAAAGCAGACCTCTGTTTAAGTTCTTCTACATAGAGATCTATCTTTATTCGTCAGTAGGAAAGAATGAAACCCAGCAGAGAGTGATCCAGAGAGCAAGCCAGAGAAAGCGAGCCAGAGAGTGAATTTAATCTGAAAGAGAAAACTTTGGCTTCAGCAGCGAGCACACAGCTGCTCCGACACCACAACGCTGACTGAATGCTCGCTTTCCCTTCTTCACATCTCCTCCCTCTGCCACGACAAACTCAACCAGAAACAAGAAGACAGAGAGAGACGAGAGAAAAGGTTTTTTTAGATTTTCAAGCATTTTTCACTCTTCATCCTGGGTTTAAAGCAGTAAGACATGATGATGCTTCACATTTAAAGGACAAATATACATTAAACTGAAAATAAATGACAAAAAAGTAAAAAGGCTCTTTAGGTTATAAACATGAGGCATTTTATATACACCAAACTTTTTACAGGTTTCTGTACACACTCAGAGAGAGACGGCTGTTCAGCAACAGAGGAGATTCAGTGTGAAACAACACTTGGGTCTCAAGGCCTTAACTGCCCTGCAGGGCTCTCGCACACATACGCACGCACACACACACACACACACACTCACTCACACACTCACACTCTGAGACAGTTTTAAGGTGGACTGTGGTTAAAGCAGATCTTGAGCATGGCTCTAATTGTTATGTACATGTGGATGACCTTTAGTTCACCCTGAGGTCGTCGGGTTCACTCAGTCTGTGAGCAAACCTCGGGAATCTGTCAACTCTGATGCAGAGCTTACATTTCTCAGGATGAACGATTTGAACTCTTCCCTTCCAAAGGGATGTTTCCACCTCTATCTTTCTTTCCCTCCGTCTCTATTGATTTTTCTCTGAATGTTCGAATACTGAAGCAGATCTGTGGACTCTGTTGCCCTGCAGGATGGCTGTGCACAGAGCTTTCAAGCAAAGTAAAAAATTTGGTCACAGCGTTTATAATAAACATAAACTTTCCACAAAATTCTATTAGATTAAATAGATTTAACCTCCCAATCTTAAAACCCGACTGTACATCTAATACAGTGAAGAGCAGTGAAGAGGATCTCTGCTGATCCTGTCTGATTCTCCAGTAAACTGTTGAAATAAATATCAGAATGTTTGCAAAAACAGGTTTTTGTTATAGGGATACGAAAATGTGAAACTTATGAGCTAATTGTTTTTACACTGCTCAAAAGTGACTGGACCTCCTGTCTGGGTTGAGTTATTTGAATCAAGTCTTGTCTTGTGTTTATAGAGCCTTCACACACTCAGCATGTCAATCTAAATACATCTGAGCCTGATGTGAGGCTGAGATTTGCTTCCTGATGCAGTGACTCTAGAAGAAAATGAAATTTCATCTTCCCTGAAAAGAACTATTACTATCCATGAGGTCCCCTTTCATTTTTTTTTTTTTTAACAAATAAACCTCAGGACTGTGAATAAACTGTTTCTGGAGGTTTTATGGATGAAAACAAACTACAGCTGATTCTGTTTCAGAACAAATCTTTGGCATGTCATCCTTCAGTTTTTTGTTGCAGAGCAGTCTGAATGTTTCATGATGCCACAGATACTGGGATAGTGACCCAGAATGCTTTGCTTATTCTGCTGAAATCTTTAAGGGTTCAGTTTTGGAACCACAGCTGCAGTTGTTGACAAAATTTTTCCCTTAAGCTCGCTCAGCGCAAATATCTGATAGTCAGAGAGAGAGAGAGAGAAAGCTAGAGAGAAAGCTAGAGAGAGAGAGAGAGAGAGAGAGAGAGCACCACTGGGCAGTTGCTCAGGTTGAGTGCCATTGGAAGTAAGAAAAGATGAAGATGAGAATGATGAAGAGCGAGTCGGTTGAACACTGATATGGGGTGGGGTTGGAGGCCCCAGAAATAGATTGACCTTACAGGTGTGATGGTGCTGCTGTCAGCACAGTTTAACTGAAGACTTATAAAAATAAATATGTACATACAAAAAAAAAAAAAAAAGTCATCCAGCTGAGAGTGAATGGGGGCGGGGCGTAACTCTGCTCCTGTCCTCATTGTCTGTCCAAGTAAGGTTTGTGAAAAACTGTCTTTAAGGGATTCATTGGTGTTCCAGTATTCTGCTGCTGCTACAGCAGGTTCAGGTGGTGACAGGTTCTGGGTCTGATTCTGGGCCGGGGCTTAGATGACTTTGTAGGTCAGGTAGTCTCGGAGCGGTGTGGGGATGGCGAGGGCCTCCACCTGCTGCGTGTTCATCACCCTACGCAGAGCCATCCGGCACATGTGCTGCAGGCTGGAGACACTAAGAGGACTCTCCCAGAAGTGCACGCTGCCTTCACGAGTTCTGGACATGAAGAGAGAGTGAGAGCAT
>RPOG01001991.1:55500-113389 GCA_008086565.1 Thalassoma bifasciatum
CTCAGGTTGGGATCAGGAGAAAAACAAACCTGACCTGGAAACTTAAAACCACCAGTTAGATGATACCACGGTCACATTACTGGTGTGATCTCTTCTGTCTGGTGTAAACGCAGTGAACTCCTGGGGGGTCAGGAAGTTTTTTGTTTGTCCTTCTGTCTATTGATCTGTCTGTAAAGGTCTCACCTGACAGGATTCACTCAAAGCTCAGGTGAGGCACATGTAAAGCTTTTATTAACATATGAGCTGATGACACTGTGGTTATACTGGAGTCTTATTGATGCTCATGCCAGATGGGTCTCAGGCTCAGAAAGCTTCAAAAGGATAAATATAAAGCTGTTACCAGGCTTTTACGGTGAGGACTCTCATCTTACTGAGTGGGTCTTATTCTGAGCTCAAATATCTGATATCTGAACATGCTCTATAACTATCTAAAATAAGAACTTGATGGACAACGGAGACTTCAAATGGCTTTTTAAGGAAAAAGAGTTCTCATCATGTAGCCTAAAAAAAACATATTAAAAGCTCCAAAACTGCTAAAACATTGATGTCAGCCAGATTTACTGTAATCCTCCAAGGTGAGATTGAACCTGATCACCCTGCGTCAGGGTCCACCTAGGTTCGCTGAACACACACACAAAAAACTGCTGTCTTCAGAGGAGGACAGAGTTACATAAGTGGACCCTCTCAGCGGGTCAGGGAAATACGTGTCTGGGAAAAACACTCTGCTCACGTGTTGAAGCACCTGGGCTGTTTTACATACATGGAACATGTATTTTAGCCTGCAGTGTGTGTGGGTGTGGGTGGGTGTGTGTGTCACAGTTGGAGCTCCAGCAGGCAATGTGGGTCTGAGGAATGTGAGAGCTCGAGGACGTGGAGACATAGGAGATTCTAGAGCTTTCCATTCCTCTTTAACACTGAAAAGGAATGTGTGTGTGTGTGTGTGTGTGTGTGTGTGTGTGTGTGTGTGTGTGCTGACACATCACACATTCCTGTACTCGTGTGTTAAGCTCTCCCTCCTCACCCAGTCTTTGAGTGAACTTTTAAATCTATACACTCGATACAAATCGATTTCCCTTGACTTGGTGAGTTTCTGATTCTAGTTTCCAAACGTGTCCCTCCCGAGTTTCTGTCTGCATGACATCATGCTTTGTTTTATTGTTTTTAAGCTGCTACAGAGTTTTTAGACAAAGCACTGATGGTGTGAGCAGGGTATTGGGATCATTTGAATTCAAAATGAAACAAAGCAAAGATTCTCAAACTTAAGCTAAGTTGTGTTCTCCCTGCTTCTGCTCTCCATACTGACTTTGTTCCTGATACCTGATTGGTCGATACTCAGACAACAAACAGAAAGCAGGCCACCTCTCATGCTGTAAATCCAGACCCTTTGAGTACAGACTCTTCAGGTAGATGTTTGTCTGTCGATCAAAGTTCCCTGATCGCAGACGGGCGCTGGACACTTTGTCCTGAAGTCTGAGTTCTTTACCTCCTCCTTTTTAATGTTTACACCTGCATGTTAAGAACGTCCGGTCGATGATAAACCCCTCAGTGTTTATGTGCGGACTGAGCTCAGGTCTTCATGTCCTAAACAGCTGATGATACAGACAAAGACAAGGCCTGCTGACATTCAGCCCGAGCCTCTCTGTCTGTCTGCACAAACACATCCACTGTTCATAAAAACATGCACAAAATGAGACACATTGAAAACTTAGTGATGCAGCAATTTCTTGTGTCAAAAAGAAAAATTAAAATCAAAGACAAAATAGATTTATCAAATGAAACAAAATGAATGAATATATACACAGGATGAAAAAGTTGAAATGAAAATCCAGGAAATTAATTGGATGAAAATGCTCTTTTAAAGTTCATTTATCAGAATAAAAACTAATTATATCAAAATCTATTATGAATACATCATAAATAAGTTGAATCTATAACTGGCGTGAGCATGTTTAAGTGTTTTAAATATTTTGTTTCTCGGCAAAAAACAATCTGTGTATACTTAATAATTATTCCCCAACAATGCTTTCTTTTAAACAAGTTAATTTCTAATAAGCTCATTTTCCTCCCAGAAATTTCCTCTTCATTTCTATAATTACAGACAAAAGCACACAGAGTTTATATATCAACATCCAGTCTGTAATGCTTGCACTTTTATGAGTTTTTTGGTTTTGAATCACTGACCCTGGTAGTGTCTCCAATGCAGCTTTCACAGTGTGATCAGTCTCACCTGTGCCTTCAGACTTGACTCCTCTCTTATCTGCAGGAACTCTGGACCAGATTCCCTCCCCTTGAAATAAAAATAACTCAGATAACTTCAAAATATCATAAACTTAATCATTTACAACCAGGATCTGATAAAAAATAGATATCATGAAAGAGCCAACGTGTTAGTTTGATAGCTGAGAACAGACACTGAGGTAATTTTTTAATGTTGTTAAAGGATCAAAACACTCTGCAGTACATCAGGTGAGACTGATTATCTGTTATCATCAGTAAACAAAGTCAGGTGTCTGTATGAGACTATGAGTGCAGGCTCAGCTCACCTGTCCCCAACTACACCCTTCACCTGGGCCTGTTGTTGTCCAATGATTCCACAAGTCCAGTGATTAATGAAGAGAAATTCAGGTTCAGGACCTGGATAATTCTTTCTACTTTAGTCATTGTCAGCAGGCTGAGATATAAACAAACTGAGCTGCACATGAGGCCTGAGACATGAGGTCTCAGGGTCCTAACCTTTGACCTTCAACCATCTTCTTTACTGATATTTTGAGATCACAGAACTAAGAACATTTAGTGTGTACCTTTGAGGGGGTCAGTGTTTGTCGTGTCAGCATTCAGAGCATCTGTTTTCTTGGAAAGTTTTCTGACGGTCCGAACGGCAGCCAACCGTTTCCTATTTCATGTGTGTTCCTGCTGAGCTGCAGAAGGTGTGTCTCTCTCTCTCTCTCACACACACACATACACACTCACGGAGCTTCTGTTTCAGGGTCAGAGAGGACGCAGAGAGGAACATGTTTGACCACGTTACCTTCAGAGCTCCCTGACTGCCATCCTGGCCATGGTCATAGTGGTCTTTCTAAAGCCAGGAGGGACCGTAGAAGGACCATAGATGGATCGGGGAGGAGTCATAGAGGGGCCACATGGTGGAGCTGAGGGTCAGTAAACACTAAAGCTGGTCAACAACTGTGACATAAGTGAGGATGGGCTGTTAGTCAGGAAACTCTTATATAACTCACAGAGACAGACTGTTAATGGTGGCGGCTAAACACAAATCATTCATCAGGTTTGACGTTCACCACCCGTCAACATTTGGTGCGTTGACAAGGTAAATATGAAATGTGGGTTTCAAATGGTTTGAAAACCATCAAATGCAAACTTATTTTGGTGATTTCTGATGATTTTTGTGGATTTCATAAGGATCTGTGGGCTGATGTTGAAGACAATCCTGATGTACACAAACTATTTCACGTATGGATGAAATGGAGGAACATAAACTCTAAGAGCTCAATGCAGACTCTAAATCAGAGACAGAAGCTTCATGTTTCATCAAAAAGCTTTATTTAAACTACAAACACACTCATACAGTTTACAGGAGAACTGCCAGATTGTTTTGTACATTCATGTGTTTGGGATATGAACTGCTCCTTCCTCCATTACTCTAAGGCAGGTTTGCAATCACGGCGCTGACGAAGGTGAAAAGCAGACCTCTGTTAAAGTTCTTCTACATAGAGATCTATCTTTATTCGTCAGTAGGAAAGAATGAAACCCAGCAGAGAGTGATCCAGAGAGCAAGCCAGAGAAAGCGAGCCAGAGAGTGAATTTAATCTGAAAGAGAAAACTTTGGCTTCAGCAGCGAGCACACAGCTGCTCCGACACCACAACGCTGACTGAATGCTCACTTTCCCTTCTTCACATCTCCTCCCTCTGCCACGACAAACTCAACCAGAAACAGAAGACAGAGAGAGACGAGAGAAAAGTTTTTTTTAGATTTTCAAGCATTTTTCACTCTTCATCCTGGGTTTAAAGCAGTAAGACATGATGATGCTTCACATTTAAAGGACAAATATACATTAAACTGAAAATAAATGACAAAAAAGTAAAAAGGCTCTTTAGGTTATAAACATGAGGCATTTTATATACACCAAACTTTTTACAGGTTTCTGTACACACTCAGAGAGAGACGGCTGTTCAGCAACAGAGGAGATTCAGTGTGAAACAACACTTGGGTCTCAAGGCCTTAACTGCCCTGCAGGGCTCTCGCACACATACGCACACACACACACACGCACACACACACTCACTCACACTCTGAGACAGTTTTAAGGTGGACTGTGGTTAAAGCAGATCTTGAGCATGGCTCTAATTGTTATGTACATGTGGATGACCTTTAGTTCACCCTGAGGTCGTCGGGTTCACTCAGTCTGTGAGCAAACCTTGGGAATCTGTCAACTCTGATGCAGAGCTTACATTTCTCAGGATGAACGATTTGAACTCCTCCCTTCCAAAGGGATGTTTCCACCTCTATCTTTCTTTCCCTCCGTCTCTATTGATTTTTCTCTGAATGTTCGAATACTGAAGCAGATCTGTGGACTCTGTTGCCCTGCAGGATGGCTGTGCACAGAGCTTTCAAGCAAAGTAAAAAATTTGGTCACAGCGTTTATAATAAACATAAACTTTCCACAAAATTCTATTAGATTAAATAGATTTAACCTCCCAATCTTAAAACCCGACTGTACATCTAATACAGTGAAGAGCAGTGAAGAGGATCTCTGCTGATCCTGTCTGATTCTCCAGTAAACTGTTGAAATAAATATCAGAATGTTTGCAAAAACAGGTTTTTGATATAGGGATACGAAAATGTGAAACTTATGAGCTAATTGTTTTTACACTGCTCAAAAGTGACTGGACCTCCTGTCTGGGTTGAGTTATTTGAATCAAGTCTTGTCTTGTGTTTATAGAGCCTTCACACACTCAGCATGTCAATCTAAATACATCTGAGCCTGATGTGAGGCTGAGATTTGCTTCCTGATGCAGTGACTCTAGAAAAAAAAGAAATTTCATCTTCCCTGAAAAGAACTATTACTATCCATGAGGTCCCCTTTCATTTTTTTTTTTAACAAATAAACCTCAGGACTGTGAATAAACTGTTTCTGGAGGTTTTATGGATGAAAACAAACTACAGCTGATTCTGTTTCAGAACAAATCTTTGGCATGTCATCCTTCAGTTTTTTGTTGCAGAGCAGTCTGAATGTTTCATGATGCCACAGATACTGGGATAGTGACCCAGAATGCTTTGCTTATTCTGCTGAAATCTTTAAGGGTTCAGTTTTGGAACCACAGCTGCAGTTGTTGACAAAATTTTTCCCTTAAGCTCGCTCAGCGCAAATATCTGATAGTCAGAGAGAGAGAGAGAGAAAGCTAGAGAGAAAGCTAGAGAGAAAGCTAGAGAGAGAGAGAGAGAGAGAGCACCACTGGGCAGTTGCTCAGGTTGAGTGCCATTGGAAGTCAGAAAAGATGAAGATGAGAATGATGAAGAGCGAGTCGGTTGAACACTGATATGGGGTGGGGTTGGAGGCCCCAGAAATAGATTGACCTTACAGGTGTGATGGTGCTGCTGTCAGCACAGTTTAACTGAAGACTTATAAAAATAAATATGTACATACAAAAAAAAAAAAAAAAAAGTCATCCAGCTGAGAGTGAATGGGGGCGGGGCGTAACTCTGCTCCTGTCCTCATTGTCTGTCCAAGTAAGGTTTGTGAAAAACTGTCTTTAAGGGATTCATTGGTGTTCCAGTATTCTGCTGCTGCTACAGCACGTTCAGGTGGTGACAGGTTCTGGGTCTGATTCTGGGCCGGGGCTTAGATGACTTTGTAGGTCAGGTAGTCTCGGAGCGGTGTGGGGATGGCGAGGGCCTCCACCTGCTGCGTGTTCATCACCCTACGCAGAGCCATCCGGCACATGTGCTGCAGGCTGGAGACACTAAGAGGACTCTCCCAGAAGTGCACGCTGCCTTCACGAGTTCTGGACATGAAGAGAGAGTGAGAGCATGAGGAGCACGTAGAGATAAACCTGGAGGACTCCTCAGCAGCTTTGTGATACCATATAACAGAGGTCACTGAGTGTTTGTGCTGTGTGTGTCTTACCCTGCAGCGAGCACGTTTCCTTCAGCAGAGAAAGCGCAGCAAAGGCCATTTGACAGCGAGGCGATGGCCTCAGGAGCTCTCTCCTCAATGCTCCAGAAACGAACCAACCTGACAAAAAACAGAGACAATGAGCAGCCGTTAAGAAACAAAGCTCGGCCTTTCTTTCTGTTCTACAGGCTGAGCTGATGGAGAGACGTCTGACTGAGGTAGGTTGACTGTACTCCCACACACACACGCGCGCTCGTTGTGTACATTATAGAGTGAATAATCATGGCTTTATTTCTGTTCTTTGATTAATGGTCGACTGATATAATCATCTCTAAACATGAGCAGATCTTTCCTGTGGAGCATGTCTTCATTTCTGCAGTGAACATGGTGTTTTACACTGATCGTCTTGCAGATAGAGACAACGTGTCCTGCACTGTTTCCTGATATCTTTCAGTAGGAGGTCTGTTCTGGCTTGTTTTTCCTCCACAGCTTCCTCCTGCACATTTTTTCCACCGACAATCCAGCGCGTGGTCAGCCAGCGGTCAGGGTGATTAATGGCTACCCTGTGATGGTCATGTGATCCAGCAAAGCACACTTACATACAGTGGCTCTATTAAGACTCCTGACTCTTTATGATTTGTGAAAAACAAACTGCAGTGAACAGAGGATCTTTTCTCAGCACAGGAACAGGCGTCGGACACAGGACTCAGTGAACCAACATGAAATCAGGAGGCATATGGCTCCACACACGTGGCTCTGTGCAGACTGATGCTGCTCATTAAGGGTAAGTGTTTCAGGCAGTGAGGGCTCTCATCTGCCACTGAAGCACACTCATAGTGATCTGACCTGAAAAAACACTGCCTGAACTCTGATCTTTAAAGGGTTTGTGGCCAGAGTTGGCTGAAATGTTGCTTCTCTCAGATCAAAAGAGGAATAGGCTCAAAGTTTAACCTACTGTGCACTTTCAGGGTCTCACCTGTCATCAGTGATGCTGGCAATGTGCCGACCGTCAGGACAGAAGCTCACAGAGCGAACCCAGCGGTCATTGGCTCCTCCTGCAAATATCGGTGAAGGAGGAGGGAAGAGATGTCTGCAGACAGAGAGAAAGTGAGAGTTAGAAATAGCAAACAATGAGAGGTTGAACTCAAACACTCACTGTTTAAAGAACAAGGAGCATCTCAGGCCATATTTATTCAACTTCTCACACATTTGTTGTCTTTGAGAATCAAAAAAGCTCTTATGTAACTGAACAAACGCCGGTTATGTAAGGACGTTCTATTTGATCAGCTGATGTCAGCAGAGATGGTGATAGTTATGATTGTGTAATCAACATTTCTGAGGTGATCCACTGACTTCATGCCTTTGCTCTCCCACTGCGCTGGATTTTATGCTGCCGCAGCACCAAAGGTTTCCTGTGACTAACCCTCTCTGACCACCAGTCAGACAGAAGTCTTCAAGTTATCTCATGGGAGAGCAGATAATTTGTGAAAATGACAAAAACAAGCCGAGAGAGAAACGCAACATAACAAAAAACAGAGCGAGAGAGAGAGAGAGCGGTCTGTGGGTTCATTTTAGTACTTTAGCTTGGCAGTGGAGAGACACATTACAAAACACACCCTGTCCAGGGGGAACTGTTGAAAACTCTGCACAAGCAGCTACAAACTAAAGCTAGTTAAAGTGAAGCTGGTTGTAAGTTTACAAGTGACAGCTCTGTTTAAGACCCTGTGAAGACTTCCTTGAAATAGTCCCACTTATATATATAAATTAGCCTTCACCAAACCCGATTATTTTTGAAAGTTATGTTTAAGTATCTGTGGTCTGGTAGGATTTGGGTTCAGAGGAACCTGAATCCATGTGTCTTACCCCAGCTCCAGCAGAACGGTGCCCTTGTGGTGGTCCCACATGATGACACGGGTGTCATAAGAGGCGGTGGCCAACAGCGCCCCATCTGGTGAGAACTCACACGACACCACATCGTTGTGGTGACCCTCCAGCTTCCGGATCAATGTGAACTTATCCATGTTCCATAAGAACACCTGTAACGGGAAGAAGGGACTGTTATAGCCTGAGCAGTGATTCCTCACAGAGTAGATGAGTTATTACTGAATGCACAGATTAAATTAACATGAATTAAAGGTGAATTACACAGAGTTATGTAAAGCTTTGTAACCTTTAACAGGGCCAAACAAAAGAAAAGAGCTCATGCCACACAAGCAGCAAGGCTACCACAAGATGCATGACTTCACCTACAGTCACATTTATATTTAACTTCAATATCTTATTGTCAGAATTATAAACTACATCAGGACAGTGTAAATAGAAACATGAACTGATACATCATATAAGTCAAAGCAAAAACTATTCAATGTAAAAAGAGAAAATAAAACAAGTAGTAACTTAAGGTAACATAATGTTACTCCACTGGTTTCCTCTTTGAGAGTTTTAGTTCAGTGATTACAATAGGCTCGCCCCCCCGGCAGAAGCCTACGAAGAGAGACAGATACTGCAAGAGAGAAGAATATTTTATGGCCAAAGGACTGACACCTCTGGCAAAATACACATCATAATATACACACACATACACACTATACACACACAATCATCTGTGGCATCTCTAGCAGTCACACATGGTTCGGTCTATTTCCTCTCAGACTAAATCTACCTTCACTTGGCTAGGCTCTTAAATAAGCTCTGCATCCTGGTTAACATTGCTTAACGCTTCAAATGGACAAAGTAACTTTTTGCTGACTCTGTTTGTGAACAAATGTAGTCAGTGATTTCATAAATTTGTAAGAGTCACATGCTGCCTGATGGCTCTGTTTCTCCCTCTCTGCTCTCTATATTTCCTCTTTTTATAGTTTCACATGTTAAGAAACAAAAGCAGCTTCTTCTTATGGGTGGCTAAACTCTGATTTCATGCTGGTGAGGTGATATGGAGGAAACTAAATACAATTTTCTGTTGTTCTGCTGATGCAGCCAACAGTGGGTACTTTTTGAAAGCTGTTTCTAAAGCCAAAAGAACATTTGGGGGGAAAGTTAACACATGGCCAGATTCGTGACTATGTTTCTCACTAGGGTCAGGGAAACAGCTGTAATCAGTTTCTCTGTGTGTGAAACCTGAGAGTAACTCCATGGCAGAGGTTAGTTAGTGACAGAGTGAAGAAGAGGAGAAGCTGACTAACAGTGAGGGAAGGTTGGTTTGTTAGCTTTGAGTTGTGGCTGAGTTATTCAGACTGAATGCTAAAGGGAGAGAGGCACAGGTCCTGGTGACAGAGAGAAGCTAGTGTTTGCAGAAGGAGGGCGGAGCTATCAAAGATGGGGGTGGAGATGGGTTCAGGAGAGAGGTGAGAGGGTGAGGGGAGAAAAAGGGAGTCTTTAACAATCAGTTTTAAACTGAAATTAAATAAATAGAGGAACTGCGACAGCAGAGGTAGACAGACACGAGCAGCACCTACGTACAGATTGACCTGGAGGGTCAGGTGCCAGGCGGCCCCTGGCCAGGCCTTTGGGCATTGCGCACTGTGCGTCCCCGGTTTACACCGGCTGCTCAAAATGTCAGCGCGGCGCTCCGTTCAAAACCAATCACACACTGAGCTCTGCCACCACCTGTGACAGGGAGAGCAAGACACACTTTGTAGGGACACACACAGCCTAACAGTCTACCACCATGTCTACCAGCAGCACCATGTTCACATGTTCAGCTACAGCTGAGGGGAAGTAAAGCTGGTCTGCACACATATGACAGCATGTTACTTTATCTGTAGTTATAGCAAAGGTTAACATCACTTCATTCATCTTAAAGGTATCTTAAAGACAGAAAGCTTTAGTTTGATCTTCCCCTTTGACATAAATATGATTTCTAAAGGTGTCAGATTCACATGATGACATGGGTTAACAGATTCTGCTCTGCATGCAAACTTCAGGACATCCAAAGCTTTTCTGTTTAGAGCAAACAAAACAAAGAGTCTAAAGTAGGTAGCTGGTAGCTGTCTTTATCATAACACCAGGCTCATTAGTCTGATCTATAGTGCAATGGGGAGCGGGCAGATGGGGAGTGTTTTCATTTGTTGGTTGATTGAGCATAACTTTTCACAACAAGCAGGTACACACAGAGGAGAGTAAACAGGAACTGGTATACGTACAGCTTTGCCAGCGCCGACCGAGCAGAGGATGGAGGAATCGGGGGAGAAGGCGCTGCAGTACACCCAGTTCTGATGCCCCCGCAAGACCTTCACCATGTTTCCTACAAAAGATAAAAACACACCAGACAGAGAATTTATAAATAGTCAAAGCTTTAGAATGAGTAACAATATCTGAGAGGAGAGAGGGCAAAGATCAAGCAGGAATCAAGGTCCCAGAGAGGGTGCTGAGCAATGACTCAGGAATCTGTTTCATTCAGCCTCACACCCACAGGACAGTTATTCAGGAATGAGCTCTGCATTCCCCTCTGCTGACAGTCACCTGTTCTTTAACAGTATCACGAAGAGAGGGAGGAAACTGAAACAGGTTTCTCGAATAATTCATCTTCATAAAACAAATTTTCAACACATGATAACAATGGATCCTGATCGGCACAAGCCCAGCACTCATTAGAGTTTTGTGTTAGAGAGAAAGCTAAACATAAGGAGACAAGAATCATTTCAGAGTCTTTTTCAGCAGAAAAAAAGAAATAATCAGAAAAATGTGACCAAGCTCACTGGGTGGATCAGGAGAACAGTGAATCTGAGCCATATCTGAGATTATCTAACAGCAGCAATCCTATAAGAGTGCATGTGTTTCTGATTTGAACAAGCTCATCAACCATGTGTTAGAGGAATGTAGGTCACACAGCTAATGCCATACAATGCCTCTTCCTCCCCCTCCTCCACCCCTCACATCTCTGAGTGCTTGTTTTAAAGACAAACTGTAGTCTGAGGTGAGCTGGTCAGGGACCCCCATAGCACCTGTGTTTACTGCAAATATGAAAACCCTCAGAGTTTTCTCCTTCAAACTGGTCGAACAGTTCAGAGGACTGGGCTGCTATTTCCTGTCAACAGCATCAACCGACAAAAAATAAAGGTCACACGACTTTGACACATAACTCTGCTCAAAGTGAGAAAGTGTCAAAAAAATAAAAACAGAAAGAGAAAGTGTTTGTACCATCGTCCTTGAGGTCCCACACTCTCAGGGTTTTGTCTCTGGATGCAGAGACCAGCATCAGACTGCCATCAGGGGCAAAGGTCAAGTCTCTGACCACATCAGTGTGGTCCATCAGGTTCAGCAACAGTTTTCCTGTAAAGAGATGTTGGATTATTGACAAAGAGTCATCACCATAAAATTCAATTAAAACTGAGCGACTGAGTGATGCTGTCCTTCTCACCAGTGTAAACATCCCAGATCTTGATGCGCCCGTTGTTGAGACCCGTGGCGAGCAGTAGCTGATCTTGGCCAAACTTGAAGCGGTGCCACTCGATGTTAACGCAGCGACTCTGCTTCTCTGGCACGGACGAGCCGAACGCCAGCCCCCATACAATGTCACCGCAGTCGATAGTGTGTTCGCGGGGCTCGCCAGCTGGGACGACCTGTCCGCCTTCGCTGTTCCGACGGGACAGATTTCGGGGGCTGGATGCATCGGTGCCCTCCCCAGCGTGGCCCTGAGAACTACAGAGACAGAAGAAGGTCAACAAGTGAGGACCAGGCGTTTGTCCACTGAGAGGTGAGCCTGTTTACTCAGCCCAGCTGAGAGCACAGAGAAGGTGACAGACTGGCTCTGCTGCTGTTAACCCCCGCCCCTACAGTAACAACTGAAGAGAAGCCCATTCTCAGTCTGTATTTGCCGGATTATCTCTGGGTTGGTATTTTATATCTAAAATTAAAGACATTAGCACCAGTGAAGCAGATCCAGCCATGTTGAGTGAAGCCTGGCTGTGTTTGCTCAGAGGAGTCAGTCAGCTGCAAAGTGAGGAGTGAGTCAGCTCTGTAGGAAAACAGCAGCTCAGCAGCCTCGGCCTGATGTTGGGAACAAAAAGCTCTTGTTGTACAGAAAGTTTGACTCTGAGAGTCACAAGGCGGCTCTGAGAGGGCAAAGTGATCCTGTTAAGCAGAAAGGAGCTGATAATACTGGGCCACGTGTTTTCTGCTCTGAGGAGAGCCTCTGTCATCAGTTTACTGTTCTTCAGGTTCCCTCAACACCTGGAGCTCAAACATAGACTGCCCTCATGTCAACAATCCTTATATAAGAGCCTTCCAGTTGGATCTATGGGACTGAGTTTTCAAATGTTTTCTCAGTTGGCTTCATGCAGAGAAATTTTAGATTTGCTTTGCAACTTCTTTCTTTTGACACTGGACTGAAAACAGAAAAATAAACACATTTTTAATCCTGTGACAGAACACGTGGTTGCCTTTTCCTTACTTCATGGAGCTCACTAAAACTGGACGCCTTCAGAGGTGTCGGGGTAACTTAAGTGAGCGGGTTCACTTCCCTCCTGAGCAGAAAAAGCAGGTCAGCCTCTTACATAAGAACTTCTGAAGTTCAGATTCATCACTTCAGGGGAAATTCCTGGTTTACATAACTGCAGTCATTTATCACCAAACTCCAGGAGGGCGGTCTTCACTCTGACACCCTAGAGTGCTGGGAGTCTCTAAAACTGTCAAACAGGATTCTCCCCAGAGCGGTCTGGGCAAGACTGAGATCAGAAGATATCCTGGACCTGTGGGACCACATTAAGCATCCTGCTGCTCATCTCACACTGTTTAAACAGTTATTCGAGTATTTTTTCAGCTGTTTACAAGATAATTCTTCAACTTGTTTCTACAGTCAGCAGGAGGAAGCAGAGGAGGTGGAGGAGGGATAAGGGGAGAGAAACTTCATCTCTCCAAACTTTGAGTCATCAAATAATCCTCGACATCAACCAAACCTCCTCCTAAGCTGTCTTTATGTTCAAACTCTCATTTATGAACTGCACAGGGGCTGTGAGAGACACAGAGAATAAACTGTCCGAATCCCACAGAAATGTTTCTGATGTTTCAGCGAAGTTTGAGGACACGTTTTATGAGTTGGCTCTTTCACACATGAGGATGACAGTTCTTTGTTGAGGTTGGCTCAGTCTCAAAACCTTTCCTGCTTCAGGATTTAATTAAACCATAAAGTGAATGCAAGTCTTAAGACACACCCTCTCAGGTTTATCTGATCCCACAAAGAGTCTGCAAGACTGAATACCAAACTCACTGATGGTGATCATCAAGCCAAAACCAATTCTAGCTGCCAACAAGAGGATCAAATTACAGGAAACTGCAGCTAGCATCTGGTTTTTACAAATCACACTTGGCAACCCTAAATTTAAATTGGTCTGGACTTAAAGTTTTGACATTTGTAAAAAATTTGAATGTGCAATAAGAAAAAAAAGGATCTGATGTGCCGCTGGATCCCCTAACGGTCCCCTAAGCCCCTGAAAGGGACTTTTAGCAGGATATGGGTAAATCTAGGTGCATATTTTCATTGTTTACTTCCCTTTCATCTATAAAACTATAGTTAGAAAATCCCAACCACAGGGTCTGTAGATCATCTGTTCCCGGAGGTTTGAACCTGTTGCTGTATGCCTCATAGTTTCTAAAGGATAATCATTTTCAGAGCTGCTGTTGTGCTTCAAAGGCTTAAATATCACATGTATTAAATGTAAAAATATAAGATGTATTTTAGTTTGACTTGATACTTACAAGTTCTTCAGGCATTGTGTCCAAGGAATGAGCCTCACTATGCGGTGCCCCTGAGACCAAGCGAAGTAGGAACCATTAGGTGCAAAGGCGACGGTCCAAGCCTCGCGCCCAGACTTTTGGTCAAAGGGAGCAACAGGCACCAAGAGTTCACCGATGAACTTAGCCTTACCTGCGAAGCACAGAAACCCAGTTACATAAGCAGAACAGTTCGATAGGATCAATGATTAACACAAAAACACACACAGATCCCAATCACCGTAAAAAGGCCACCTCACTGACGCACTTAACGCTCAGGAGAAGGCCTGGCACTAATGCAGACTACTGATTGGTCCACAGAACAGAGGGTGGGAAATGTTACTGAACAACAAGCTTAAAAACAACAAGCTGGCCTTAAGTATCACACATAAACTATCACCAATTAAAATGTCCTTGGAGTCATGAAGAGAACACTGCCTTTATTTATTCTCTCTGCTCTCACTCTTTTTACACTCACTTTCTCTCTTTTCTCCACATTTTTGACTTAATGAATGACAGTAACGGAATCTGACTGGGATAAACAGGAATATCTGCATGACTGCAAGCATATCTGTGTAGTGAATCCATTAGAGTTCAAATGCAGTAAGGTGGCTGACCTGGACCAACACATGAACATACAGTCTTTATTCTAGAACATTCAGTCCTGTCAGTGTTCATATTTGTCTGCAGGTCAAATATAAATCAGCTTATCAATGCATCTCTCTCTGGGGTTGGGTAACACAATCAGTATCAGGATCTCTACTGTATATGCAAACCAGAGCAAGCAAAAGCAAGCAAAACTGAAGCTTAAGGTAGTTTTTCCTCTTTACAGTCTATTAAATAGCAGAATATGGTGAAAATGGTTTTTCATTTATTTTATTTTGGAAATATTCTTTTTTTTTGTCAAACTTCCTCCCATAACTCTTTAGCATTGCAAACATTTCTCTGTATTTTCAACGGTTCTGAATCTCACAGAAGGACCACACCTGTTTAACTCACAAGTGGCCCTGATGCTTTCTCATGATGTCTGTTTTTATTTGATAACGGATGTGTTTTTTTAATTAAAGGCCGAAAGGAAGACGCTTTTCAGATGCACTACAACCACACCTGGCAATTAGATAACGTTACAACCAGGGAATGGGGAAAAAAAACCCAAACAAGTAATTTTTTTTTTAAATGAAATAATAATCACACAACATTGACATTTTCATTTTTACACAATTATATAAATATATGCCCACCTGCTTCTGCCTTACTTTTTTGTCATTACAACATCCATTGCACATCCTCTCCCTGCTATTTTGTACAGATGGATAATTTCTGGTAAGTGTGCTCATATCTGGTCAGTGAAGCTGATTTTGGATCTATTTTGATCACATTCGGGTTTTTTTTTTAATTGCTGCTTCTCTTTTAAGATTGTATGACAACTTCCTGACATTTTAAACGCATTATATGAAAACTGTGCAGGACTGTTTATATGCAGCGGGCTGTAGACTTCACATGGTGTGACGTTCTGCACGTAACACACGTCTCTTGAATGAAGCAACGGCATGAGTCACCGTCTGCAGCTGTGGGGGAGGGAAGTCTACAGCCCGGCGAGGAGGAAATCAACATATAACCTCTGATGTTATACATTTACAGTAATAACACAACAAAAAGACCCAGTGACCACGATGCACAGAGTCACATTAGCCACAGTTAGTTATATTTAGCCCGGAAGGGTTTAACCTCCCTGAGGTTACCTAAGGGAGTGTGTATATCTGTTTCAGATATGCTGGCTGTAACGTTAGACCTGGAGGTTTGGTTATGTTTCAGGGCCTCCAAATAACACACAGTTACATAACTAGACGGACTAAAATAAGAGTGATAAAATTAACCTTTATAAAGACAATATTAGCCCCTGTACTGACACTGTAGCTGGAATGCTGTTCACCACCCACCACCTCATTATATTACGAATGAAAAATCCCACCACGACACGTGTTTTCCGTCAATTTCCACCTTTACTACATTAAAAATATGACAAAGAGTACGGGTTAGGTTTTACAGTCAACAAACGGTTAAAGCTAACGTTAGCGTCACCTTTGAAAAAAATCCTTCCTCCTTTCCTCCTCATAGGTACATAAAACATGAAAAATCTATAAATGAGTTTACTCACCTATATCATTTTCGTGTACAGAGTCTGGGAAGCTTGCCATCTAAATAAAGACACTGAGCTAAGAGAAAATAATCCGAGCACTGTCTTTAAATTTACAGAAATAATAAAGATATAGTGCCAAATGAGACGGCTATGTTTCCTCCTCTGATGACTAACTACTGAAGTCTGCTGTATCCCTCCGCCGAGCTATCGTTCAGCCTGTGAATGTTCTTTGCTTTGTCTTCTTCGACAGAAGGATGAATGTTTCTGTTAGACGCTACAGTAGGTTGGCTTGTTACGAACTGACTGTCACGTCTGTCTCGGTATTTAACTAGTAGACTGATCCACGTCGTTCAGATAATGTCTTCAAATTTACAGGAGCGGAGATATTATCCGCGGAGGGAGGGCGAAGTAGGCGGTTACCTTATCAAACGTCATTCATGTTGTCATGGTGATACTATTAAACCCTCCCCCACGGTTTGACTTCTTCTTCCTACCGAGGACAGGCATCACAACGACGCTTTATCGCCACCTGTCGGACAAACAGCAAGTGGCGTTTAAATGTATCACAAACTTATCTAACACGTTAATAAATACTATTTCTTCGTCTCATAATTATTCTTGGTAGATATGAATTTCAGTTACATCGAGGGTAGACAAGATTAAATTTTTTTGCCTCATTATTTGAGCATTTATTTTGTCACGCCACTTTAGTATATGTTCCTAAAATTGCTTCATAGATACAAGTTCTCATTCAAAGTTTTTAATTGTGATTATAATTTGCTCTGTAATTTGTGCTGAAAATCTTTTCATTGAGCCATTAAACCATCTATAGTGCCACAAAATAAGAGCTGATTGTTGGACAAAACTCCATTGGCCTTTTGTTACAGTAATGCAGAACATTACTGCAGGCACTTGTATTTAATAGTCATTGGAATGTGATAAATAATAAGTGTTAATTGCTTACCTGCATTAATTCAAGAATGTGAATTTTACTAGGTTAAAACAAAGTTTACTTAACCAAACAGAATCATGTTGGTAGTAAAGTCCATTGAAGCTCATGCTATAACAGGTGGGTACAACAATAGAGAAACTATCTCTCATTTTTGATGGTATTTGCTTGTATAACTGCTGGTTATATGCACACATGCACTTTAAGCATTTCTTGTACTTTCTTTCTGTTTAATCACTGATGGTAAAAATATTTCAATAAAAGTTATTTTCCAACTTTGTTTGTATGTTTTAATTACTATATCTTTTGGATGGGAGGCCTATATTTTCAACCACTTCAATATTTTTGTTTTTAAGTCAACTCCTGACACAAAATAAGTGGTAGCATCTTTTTAACAATACCTTCTTTTATCTCTCCAACCTTTAAGTGTTTATGTTTATTTATTAATTTAGACCTTGTTTGAGTATTCTGCCTCCTGAAGCACACAGTTTCTTTTAATAAAGTTAAGAGCATTCATTTCGATCTCATGACTCTAGATGTCGTATTACCGTAAGAGAAATTAGCTGATCTGGATGCTTCGTGGTTGTTGTTGGTGTGTTAGAGGTTGCTAATGTGGTGACAGGGGTTTCCCTGAGAGAAGAAAACAATAAGGGAAACTTCAGCTCAATTTCACTAAAACTGGTTGAACAACCAGAGTGTGAGAATCAAAGACCCTAACTTTGAGGTTAGTCACACAGGGTCAAAGGTCAAACTAAAAACAGACTCTCATTCAGGCCTCTTGAATCATGTTTGCTGACTTCTGTCTCAGTGTCATGAAACGTTTCTTTTGAAGTTTATAGGAATAATTTCACATGATTCTCTGAAAAGACAGGAAAACCACTCCGCTGCTCAATTTCTTTTTGTGTGTTTTTTTTTATTTAAAGGTTTTTTTAAAGGTCTGTTTTACAAATTAAGTTTTTCGAAAAAGCTAATAAAAACAAAAAAAACTGGAGGTACATTTAATTTTAATGATGGTAAACATTAGATGCAAGTTCAAGTCTATGCAAGCCAAACTCTCAGTAATCAGATGCTTTCATAGAAACTATGGTATTCCCGACTTAGGGTGTCTGCATCCAGTGACCTTTACCCATCTTTATTTGCCTCACAGAAACAGGTGTGTAACAGGATAAACAAGATGGCTGGTGAACACTAAACACTGGTCAGCCACATCCTTTTTCTTTGTTAGAATAATGATGTGTGAGTAAATTGACACTTTTACACAGACACAAAAAGCCAAACAGAGAAAAAACTTGAACAAGTTTTTCTGAAGTGATAAAAAACACTTTATTCACAAAGGGAGAAAGTTAATTCGACTAATTTGTCTAAAGCTGAAAATCAGGCAGTTTTTTTTACGGGAAACCCTCTGGTTGTAAACGTACTTAAACCCACAAAAAACACACTTTATCTGCTCCTCATTCTCCGTCAACATGTCTGTGCTTGCACAGGCTACATCATAATATCACTACATCTGGATCCATGCTAGTTTCACATTGACACAAACAAACAAAGGGCGGTACAAAGGATGGAAAACTTCACTGTCTTTTTTTTTATTTAACCGCAGCACTTTCATTCAATGAGATTGAGTCTTCACAAGGCGATCGTCCAATCAGGTTCTGAAGTTTCTATATCCTCATAGACTCACACCATCTTGTGGAAATGTTATGGCGTTAACACTGGCGTCAGACACGGCGTGATGAGCTGAGATATGGCAATGTAGAACAGGTGATATTTATTATTCCAGAAAGTTCTGCTCGAATCTAGAAACAGGCTTCTGGAAAGCTGGCAGATTATCAGCAGAGTGAGGTGAAGCTGTGAACCAAGCAGCTGATTCACACTCCAGTTTGGTTCAAAGGGCCAGGTGAGAAGGACATCTCTCATAGTAAAACACAGGTAACTATCTCTGGGGAGGAAATCCAAACCAATGGGCCATGTCCTTAATTGTGCAGGAGATTGTGGATAAGAGGAGGTAGCTATAGGCTTCAGGCATGTTTTTTCCAAAATTTGGATCCCCATTTGCAACTCCAAAAAGGCAAAGTTTATGGAGGCCTGAGATTTCCTCTGCAAGACATTAACCTTTAAAAGGCTGAAACACTAAACCTTTAAATTTGAATCAAGGAATTTAAGCTGAGGAGATTAATATCTATTGCATTGTCATCTTTGAACTTAATGCTGTGTGGCTTTGACTACATTTAAAGTTTTATGAGAACCAAAACATCTATTCAAAGACAGCTCCCACAGCTGTCTGTGATCAGAAATCAGGGTTAAAAACTGCAAACTTAAAGTTTCTGCTGTCTCCATAGATAACTATTTCAAGTCTAAAGCTTAAACTAATTTCAGAAACTATAAGCTTTGTTTCTCCGGAAATCTTCACATGCTGTGTTTGAAAAAAAAACTTGATCTCTATGCTCACAGGACAACCAGAGGAACTCTCAGTGATTTCATCCAATGGAGATCTGCTGTTAGCCCTTCAAAATGAAAACCATGTCCTTTTGATGAAACATCCATCATGCAATAGATATTTATTTTTTGCACCATTTTTCTGCTTTGTTCTGATAATGAATGCAAAAACCTGCAAAACAAATAAAGTGCCAGTTCGGAACAAATTTGTAAAATAAAAATTGAAAGACGTTGTGATGATTGCAAAGTGAGTAATGTTCAGGTAAAATTGTCAGGCTCTGAATGCGGCCTGCATTCTTCCAACAGAAACCGTTGACTCTTAACCTCCACACATTGGATAACATGATGTCTGCCATGAATGATCCTGTCATTTCTGTGGTGTGTAAAGAAAATATTACCTTAACAATTAAGTAGAATAACACTCTGACAAGCTGGGCATCAGCTTTTCTCTGATTTGAGGTTCATATTTCCTCTTTCTGTTGCAAAGATTTTGCTCAATTCTCACATTCTTACTATTTTTATCATAAAAGCTGAGGAGATTCTTCAACCTGTTTTAAAAAAGGTCACAGCATGTAAGAGAATAGTGACTGAGCTTATCCTGAGTGAATACGTCACTTTACAGGAGTCATTTCTGGAACAGTACACCTCCTGCTAATCCTCTACCACCTGCAGACACCAGGATGTTTGTCAGGCTCATATTCTCTTCAGGACTGTGCTTCTATCTGTGCAGCTCAGCGAGGAGTGAGTTTCTCACCGGGTCAGACAAACCATCCTGGAGTTGAATCACAAGCTCCTCTTAATGTGATTGGCTGGTTATCATGTTGCGTGCAGCCACAGCTGAGATGGCCACAGAGATCTGACACGTAAGAATTTCAGATACAACCCCTGACGTTCAAAAAGAGCAAAATATTACAATCTGATTATTAAGAAAACATGGTATAAAAGCTCTACATGGTTTAGTGTATAGAAAGGGGCGTGTGCACTCTGAGCTGCCCGGCCTGAGGGAGCCAATCAGAGGCTCACAGTCTGCTACTGAGAGGATCACATGACTACACGTGTGCTCCTCTCTGTCTAAAGGAAGCTGTTATAACAAATACTGTCAGACTAATGCATTTACATTAAAATTATGTATACATATATATATAACAGAGTGTTATCATACAGAGAGTATACATTTACAGTGCTGGGAACAGTCCACGGCCTCTCCCAGGGTGGGGGAGGGGAGCCTCACACCGGCTGCTCTGGGTTAAAGGGGCGAGGGAGGGTGAGGGGAGACAGGAAGAGCTGCAAGGCCGCCACCCATGGGTCATGCTGCCGTCGCCATGGTAACTCTGATATGGTGCAGCACAGGAGGATCTGAAAATTCAAAGAGAGAGAGAGAGCGAGAGACGAGGTGATGAGGAGATGCTTCCTGAGGCTGCTTCAGACGTCTGATTCACAGACAAAGGAGGAGGAGGTTTTATTTTTAGCTCCAGAACAAACCGTCAGGATGATTTTTATTTCATTTAGACTTTAATAAAGTTAGGGAGCAGGCAGTGACAATTCATTTATTCATTTACAGATTATGCGAGGAGTGGGCACAGACAGTGTGACGTCACCTTTTAATTTATCAGCCTCTTTGGTTTCTGAGGTGAAGCTGTGAGGTCTGTACTTTAATAAGAGGTGTTTCATCTCACAGATCTGAGGAACCTGTTTTCTCCCTCTCTTGGTGTATAAGCTGCGAACAAACAACAAGAGCCTACTCACGTCCTCTCTGCATGTTAGAAAATAAACAGACTTTTACTGAATGACTATTGTTCTTTTACTGATCCTATCACTGTATCCTGAGGCTAATCTCATCAGAAGCTTTTATAGTCTAATATTCTGTAGTCTGCTGTTTTGAAGCTCATAAGGAAATTTCTGAAGTCACTGGTGATTAGAGGGAGGAAGAAGATGGAGGAAGTTATGAGACAATTAAGGAACAAAGGGTGGAGGTGGGAGGAGCCACCTCATCAAATGATACCATGTACTCTTTAGCTGAAGACAAAACATGAGTAAAACTTTTTTACCTGAGATTGGGATACAAAAATCTTGAAAAAATAAACCTGCATAGCTTTGTGCAATGAAAGCTGCAGCTCTCCAAATGTCAACTAGAGATGAGCACTTGAAGTGAGTCTGAGCCATAGGCTGTATGCACTTACCAGCTTTGACAGCTTCCAGTTCTTGGTTGAAAGCTGATTAATGTTGATATAACTATGTCATACATATGAGTTATAAATTCTGTAAACAAACGTAAATCACATTTTCAGTAATGCTTCAGGAGGGTCTTACCATGATAATGGCTCATTACGTTGTTCACTCTCTTCCTGAGTTTTTGCTCTTCTTGGCTGACCATCTTCTTCTGGAAAACACACAAACATACAAAGAACTGAGTCAGCATTAAACACATTTATAAGCCAGGGTTAGAAGAAGTTTCACTGATGACCTCTGAGTTTTAACGAACATAAAGTGATTTCATAACAAGATTTGGAGCAGTTTCATTTCATGTTTCAAAGTCATGTTGTTCCTGTCGTTAGAGAATGATATAAATAAAGTAAAGCTGCGACACAGGAACCAAAGACAGGTCTAAATTTAGTCAGAATGACGACAGATGATAAAAACAGAAACTAGGTTTAATCATCTCACAGTTTTTTGGTTCTTCAGACACAAAGAAGGGAGTTTTATATAAGGTGTTATCTTTAAAGTTTCTGAAACAATGCTTCACATCTTTTTCTGACACAGTGTTTATTGTTCCCTCTTATTGTTTGACTAAAGCTGAAGTGAAACTCTTGTTTCCTGGATTCTAAACCACAGACCCAGAGGGGAAGAAGAAAAGGATGGAGATCTACTGTGGGAGGGTCAGGCTGCTGTGCCTCTCAGGAGACTGCTAGACCCTACAATTCTCTGTAAAACAGTGAACCAACCTTACAGTATGGTGTGTAAGGTGTGTGTTTCTTACCACAGGGGTGACCCTCCACATCATCCAGGAGGTTGGCGGTAGAGTTGGCGGTGCCCAGTCTGAGGCTCAGTTAAGAAAGCAGAAATCAATCAAGACAGAGAAGGAACAAATCAGCTTTTGAGAAATATCATCAGCTGACTGAAAAATAGCAGTGAGAGTTTAACCGGGTACTGAAAGTGACAACCAAAGGTAATGAAACTGAGTCTGGAAAAAAATCCTTCACAGATCTGATGTTGCAGTGCTCTCAACAGAGAAAGCTCGACATGTCTTTGGATTTAGGAGGGGAGCTGCTGAGGAACCAGCCACACACAAGAAGGACACAAGCAGCACACTGACAGGATTTCGCTCTCCATTCAGAGGAAGGGACAGTTGTGGAGCAAAGGATACGAATGGTGTTTTAAGAGCGTTCTCCTTTTTGACTTTCTCCTCTTTGTCTTCTCTGAGAATGTTCTGGCGATTTCAAACAGCTTCTTTCTCGTAGCTGAGGGTCAGAAAAGCATTTATGTTAACCATTAAAAGCATATTAAAACTACATGAAACACATAAAATTGAGCTTTTACACAATATAGCCCTGTTTTTGCACAAGTATGGATTCTCAGCTTCTCAAAGTGCAAAATGTTTTGGAGTAGATTTCAAGTTTATCACTGATTGGTGTCAGCTGGTACATTGTATGAACTGTTTTCAGGCTCTGGTGTTGCAGACAGTTAATTTGGATTCTAATTAAAATTGTGTAACTTTGTCCAAGAGAAACTATACAAATAAGGGAGCAGTGGTCCAAAACATCCAGCTTCCTGGAAATTTAACCCCTTGTTTGTCTCAGTGTGTGTGGAGAGAGATGAAACAGTTGTGTGCGATTAAAAATCATCTCCACCAAAGGACTTAAAAGACATTTTGTACCAATAAAGGCTGACACCTGAGGTATTTATGAGAAGAAGGAGCAGGAGTGTCAAAGCTGACGCAGGTGTTGCGTGATTATTAGACTCACATTTTCCCATGTGTTTGAGTTTGTCCCTGAACATGGCGTCATCTGAGACGGCGTCCAGTGAAGCTGCAGAGTACTGTTCTCCTGCACACAGACACAGCAGCACTAACACAATGCACACCTACAGCATGTACATGAACACACACACGGCACCTTTACAGGTATTCATAGAGTGAAATCTACACACAGACCCACAGTTATCACACAGGTATCAAACGGGTATCACACAGGTGTCACACAGGTGTCATATAGGTGTCACACAGGTGTCACACAGTGAATGTGCAGACACACACACACGCACGCACACAGACCAGTATTCAGTGGGGTTCAGAGAGCAAACAGCTGAGCAGAGGAAGCTTGATGAGTGATATCTACCTGTGGAACTCTCCATGCTAGATGAATGATTGGACTTTGATTTCTTTGATTCATACTTCAAGCGATCTAAAAACAGAGAGCAGATGTTATGAACACTGATGTGATGAGACCTGGACTTTATGGGATCATTGGGACCAGTTTGCAGCTTTGAACAGGAGACCAACATCTCTACTTCAGCACAGGAGGATCGGGAACTGGTCACAGAATCAGGTTACCAAATCAAATCTATCCCGAGCTTAAACAATGGAAGCACGAGAGCCTTGATCGTAAGCTGGGGGATGTTAGACTGTGAGAAATGGAGACACATGGAATTAATTCAGTCCAAGTAAAGAAAGAGTTCAACAACTGCCAAACACACAGCAGAAAACCAAAACTACAAATGTCACAACACAGGACAGAGCCTGGTGGTCACCAAGCTTAACAATTCATTCTCCAACACGGGGAGTTTCAAAATGAAACTTCTCTATGGTTTTTACCTCAACTTTAAAGTGAGGACAAAGATTTCTCTGGAAGTTTTCCTCCAGTATTTACTACAAATTTGTTTCAAGACCATGAACTAAAAGGACACAGAAGGAAATCGAAAAAAGAGAAATGATCGACAGCTGGTTTGGCTAAGCAGTTAAAGGAACAGTTCACTGCTTCTGCAGAGGTAGCTTTGGGCTGCTGTATGTTCAGTGATAAACACAGTTAAAAGTTTCATTACTGGGACTTAAATAATTCCAGAGAGACGAGCACTGGACTCGAGCATCAAGGCAGATCATGGCGAAAACAGAACGAAAATCAAACATCAGAGAAATGGTTCCTGGGGAGTTTTTCCTCAAGGACAAACAACTGAGCCCACAAGATTTTCAGCTTTACAGGTATGTGAGGAAAACCTCCAGAGGGAACCTTTTCTTTATCAGAAATAAGAGCTGAATGTTTGTAGAACCTTAGCATCACTTCTCATCTGAGTAACACTCCTAAACAGACTTGAAGAACAAATCGTCTGAGCTAAACCGCTCGGGTTCAGTCGCTCGTACCTCTCTCTAAGGCCATGAGGAATTCGCGGTTGCGCTGCAGCTCTCTCATAAACTCCTCGTTTTGCAGAAACAGGGCAATCCGCTCATCCTCCAGATACTGCTTCAACTTCTTGTCTTGTTCTGTGGCTCCTGAGTTCAGACCCGGACCTCCTGTGGTCCCTGCAGCTCCAGACACAGAACCAGACCCAGCTGTCCACTGGCCCACTGAGGAAACTGAGGAGGAGGATGAGGAAGGCTGAGAGAGGCTGCTCTGGGAGCTCTGTGGAGGGAAAGACAGAGGGGATGGAGGTGTTCATTTTCTGACTAACAGGGTGTTGGGATCAGACTCCAGCTGACCAAGTCAAGACTCATGTCTGACATCCTTTCACCTTAATGCTGTCCAGCTGCTGGGGCAGGATCCTCAGGAAATCATCAGGGAGGTTCCCAAGCAGAGGAGGGTTCCAGTTACGGTAACTCCTGACCTGCTGGTGACCTGGAGGAGGTTCGGCTTCAAACCTGAGAGAGAGAAGGGGGGGGTTAACAGGAATCCCAAATAAGTCCATCAGCTGCTTTAGGCGCATTATAAACTCATGAACAGATATCTGGAACTAGCACTCATTATTCAGATACTGTTAGAGACCCCCTGCAGCCCTGCGTCAGGAAGCTTTAAGTATTTACTGCTTCTCATGGATGGAAACAGAGGAATGCAGTGAAGGGAAAGCCATGCAGCTGGTTAAAATTTAATGCGATAAAAACAGAAAATCTCTGAAGTTTTCTGTCATAATTTAAGTCGTATTATAAGTTATATTTGAAGGATTGGTGCAAATTGTTTTCACTTGGGGCAAATTCAGGTCAGAAGTTCATCATGTAACAGTCCTGTCAAACTCAGCTGTTTACCTGTGTGAGTCTATCATCTATGTTTCCACCGTCTGAACACTTAACGCTGCCCCAGCATTCTCATTAAAATAACCATACAGAAATAATCTGGTTACTGATGGTTTGATCGCTTGCACAGCTCTTTTTTTCTGATAGCAGCATGTAACATTTTAACCATCGCCACAGCCCAACTGCAGTCAGAGCAGAATTAGATATTTATTTCTGGTTTGTGTAAAGACTTGAATATTCTTCCTTTGTCGTGTTTACGGTCAACTGTAACAACTTAATCTTTCCCTTGAGATAAATAAAGTATTTCTGATCCTGAAATCAGTTCTTGGGGCTTTCGGTCTTTTTCTGTTCAAACTTTCTGTAAAAACTGTCACAGAAACCCAACCAGACACAGTCTAATGAGTCAAAGGACAAAAAAAATGTTTGTTATGCTTGCTGGAAACTCAGATGATTGCATAATTCCTCTATCCAAAGGTTCCAGTTCCTCTTCCTTACCTTGGTGGTGGTGTGGGTGGGGCATCCGGGTACTTCCTGTCATAAATGTGCATGTCATACGTCGGCGGGGAGTAGACTGGAGGCGGCTCCTCGTCTGAACTGTCAGGTTCCAGTGTTCGGTCCAAAATCTGGAAGCAGAGAAAGAGGAGTTTTACTGCCCTGCACTTTTAAGATCTGCTCACCTCTGTCCCTCTACCTCAGCTACAGTCTGACTGAACTGCAAACTGTATTTAGAGCGCCTGTTATCTCTTATTTATTTTGGTCCACAGCCTGAATGCTCCAGCTCTGCAGAGCTGTGTTCAGGGTGTGATCTTTCCTGTCATTGAATTCAGATGTTTGGACAACAGTTCATTAACAGAGCAGAGTCTGTCCTCTCTTTGAGGGTCCACAGCACCAAGAACCACTGAGAGGGGGCAGATATGAATGGGTCAGAGACTCTGAGATATTAAGATGGAAACACAGGAAGAAAAACAGGCAGGATACCAAAGTTTAACACTCCTTCCCTGATCAGATTCAGTCTCCCTATGACTAATTTCTTTGTCATTTTCGATCTGCAGATACTTTAAAAGACATTTTCATGTAGATAAAACTCTGTAAGAAGAGAACCATTTGATGGTGTTTATGAGCAGAGAAAAATAAAGATTGTCAATTAGCGGGTTTTTCTCTGTGCTGTGGGTGTTTTAAGTCACCTCCAGCCTGTCAGGATTACAGTCTTTCCCCGCCCGAGGTTTTAATGACCTTTGACCCCTTTCTGACCTCTGCTGGGATGCTGTCATCTGAGTCGGAGCTGTCATCTGAGCCCTGTCCATCGATGCTCATCTGCAGCAGCTGGTCGATGGTGGCGTCCACAGCCCCGTTGTTGGAGCGCAGCACACACTCGATGACCTCATAGTCCATGGAGGGAAACATGGTCTTGAAGTCCTCCATGGCCTGGTTGAACTCCAGCCGTCGAACCTGCCGGTTGGGCCTGCTGTTGTTGAGCTGGCCCTGCCCACCACCGCCGCCGCCGCCCCCACCACTGCCGCTCCTCGAGCTGCCATTGCTGCTGCTGCGCCTGAACAGGCTGGTCATCCTTGGGCCTCCTGATTGGATGGCTCTTCTTCTCTGTCACCAACACAAGCACTGCGGCCCCGTCACTCTCTCTTCTGTTCACCGTGTCCTGCTCAGTCTCTCATTCTAACACTAACATGGCAGACTTATGGGTGGAGCTTAGAACAACCACGACCCCCCTCCAAAGACACGCTATTCAGACGCATCCAACATGGCTGGCTGCGTTATGGGGGGCGTGATGGCTGAGTGGCGAGATGGTGACAGAAAGTGAAGGTTCGAGGATCTGTCACCAGGTAGAGGTTAGGGTCCACCAGGGAACGCTCATGGCTACGTCACCGTCATCAGCACCTGCTGGGAGGAAACAGACGGCAAGTCAGAGGTCATCTGTAGATCAGTGAGACAGGAAACAAACCAGGAACAACTACAACACAAAATTTACAATACCAGTGTATAGATATGTATGCTAAACTCAAAGAGCATGGCCAGAGAGCAGAGCTCAGCCAGCAGCCTCAGTTTTCCCTGCAGGTCCTCAGAACTGTGATACCTGTGCACTGTGACCACTGAGAATAAAGATGGGTTTCTTTCTGCTGGTTTCACACTGTGTATCAGATACACACAATAGCATGCCCCTGAGGTGTGTGTGTGTGTGTGTTCAAGCTGTGAGAGCATGGCTGCAGCAGTGTGTTGAGAACAGACTGTAACATCCCTGTACATATGGTGGACTGAATTATAGAGCAGCAGACATGCAGAGGCCGCTCAGAGCTGCTCTTAATTAATTCCTGCCGCTCTCTTCTTCCTTCCTGCTTCACTGGAGGAGCAGGGAGGAGGGGGAGAAGGAGAAGGAGGAGGGAGATTGTACTTGGCGGCTGCCCAGTGCCACATGGCGGTGCCAGGCCCCGTCCACAGCCTATAAACAGATCCTCTCTCTCATCAAGAGTCTGCCTCTGATGTAAACAAGATGTCCGCTCTGATAGAGTCAGCCTTGTGCCACACATAGGCCGAGAGAGAAAGAGAGATAGAGAGATAGAGAGAGGGAGTGATATGATTCATGATGTCAGCTCATGAAACGAGGCTGGGTGAAAGTCATGGCCAAACTTCCCTGCCCATAAAACTCTGATTTGACGCTATCACTGTGTTTTTACTGTCCAACTCTACTTCCTGTTTTGATAACAAATATGCTTCTGCTTTACAAGGACACGGGGGAGAACATCTACTCGAGTGGTAAACAAGTTGTATACTAGAAAACTAATTCAGCTAAGAAAGATTAATCATAAAAATGCAGGTGAAAGCGCTCCCTGAGGAGGAGAAATGCAGTTTATTCAACATGGAGGTCTATGGGGACTGACTCGCTGCTGGAGACAGACTCTACTGGATTTTCAGGGAACTGCAGGCCTCTATAGAGAGCACCATGTTTCTATTTTTCATACAGTGGTAGAATTGCCTCCAATCTAAATTTAAAGCCTTTTAATAATGTAGTTTTCATTTTTCTTTGTTTTTAACATCCACACACTTTGAAACTCACTGCATCCAATCAACACTGAACTTAAAAAGCTTTGAGTCTGGTTTGGCTGAAGAATATTAATGCTCATAAGTCAAAGTGAAACCATGCCAAGGCCGTGCACTTACAAAGATATCTTTCTAACATCATCGTATTAATCCTGCACCTAACAACCAGCCTATATTTAGCACACAATCCAGGACTCAGAGTCCTCAGGGAGTGTGTGTCTGTATCAGTGTACAGGAGGGGGATGATAACCAAATGGAGAGAAGAAATAAAAGTCTGATCAGTCTGTTTTTAGACTGGTTCTACTGGTGTTAAGCCAGTGATGATCTGATTTGTGCAGAACACTGATCTTAGAACATTCTCACTGCATCACCTTTGAACTCTGAATATTAAGTGTGTATTATGCGGTGACTGATGTTGATGCTTTCCTCACTGAGCTGTGATACAAACAGTCTACACTTGTTGCACAGCATGTGTTGGTATGCTCAGGACACCATGAAAGAAAAATATTATGTATGCATGCTGCAGAGTAAGAGACAGACTTTTGACTTGGATGAAATATGCACAGGAGGGATCTATAAATATATGAGGACATCCGTGTGTGTGTGTGTGTGTGTGCATGTGCGTGTTTGTGTGCATTTATGTGTGTGCAGAAACACTCATGGGTGAGTGCATTTTTTCATGTTGATTAGGATCAACTGATTATAAATTAACTTGTTTTTTACTCATGGACTCCTTGTGTTTTATTTTGTTTGGGTCTTTGTTAGTCTGGACTTTGACACAGAAAGGCATACACTCGCACACTAACTCACACACACTCATACAGCTGGGAGCAGCTGGATTTAGACAGACGAATGCAGAGTGATCCTACAGCTGCACACACCATGTAAATTAAAAGAGGGATCATAACCTGCTGCAGGAGAGCCAGATGTTCTAGCTCTGTGCACAAAGAAGGCTCAAACAGGAGGCTTAATAAACAGGACTTGAAACACACCAGACCTCACACTGCAGCAGTTATAGTGTGGGAAATACATCAGTGAAATTCAAATGCAAGATATTATTAACAACTTAAGGAATTCTCCCCAATAAGATCGGGATTAATAGACTCTGGATAGCCGGCTGCAAATTAAAAAAAATGCAGGAATAAAGTCAAATATGAATGGTTCCTACCCAAAGTTCAGGTCACAAACTGCATGACACTGGATTCAAAAGACCAGTACTTCAGCCCCAATGATATTAAATTAGCTTGTGTTCTCAATGACTCAGGTAGTTCACCATGAAACTCAGGTGCTGTGTTGTTTGTTAATGTTTAGCTGGAACTACCTGATGTCTCCTGTCTCTCCTGTCTGACACAGACCAACTACAAGCCTGTGTGGTGTTATTATGGCTGTACGTGTTTAATTATGAAGGTGTTTCTCTGCATGTGCCAGTCATTCAGATCACACCGTCTGACATCTGTCAGTGTGACCGGATACAACTGCTGAGATTAGGTCTGCTACGAGCTAACCCATGACATCTGCGAGGACAAGCTTTGTCAACACTGTTCTGCTGAGCCCAAAGATCTTTTTTTTTCAGTCATAACAAAGCAATGCATTTCACTCGCTCAACACATTTTTAATTCTATCTTCAAAATTTTGTTATCTTGCAACTAAGAACAGTTTTAAGTCCTTGCAAATAAGATACAGCATGCCAGAGCAGTGTCTTCTTTTTAGAATCCATCCAATGATTCATGATCTGATCCTTTAGATTTATTATTCAGACAAAAGCTGCTCTGCTCCACCAGTGTGCTCTGAAACGATGAGTTAGAATGAGGAGAGAGCTTCACAGTGCTTCACCCTCATGTCTGTGGAAATTTTGTGCTCTCTGTGGGAGAATGACTATAGTTTAGTCCAAACTTATATTTCACCAAGCACTTAATAAATACATGTTACACAGTGATGAATGAGTTATTAAAATAGAAGAACAGCATGTTATTCCTTGTAACTGTTACACATCAAAAATATTTTTTCAAGCTGTGACTCCTTTATAGGTGGGGTCTGCAGGAATGTTTCCATTACTATTTATAAACCACTCCGTGGCTCAGTGCCACCAACAGCGCATGCCCACTGCCTCTGACTGTTACTGGTAGCTAGCAAAGTGGACACACTCACCAGCCCATCTCCAGCATAGCATTTATATGTGGGAGAGACTAAAGAGTCATGCACCCGCCCTCCTGCAGGTAAAGGAAGTATACTGTAAATAAATCATATCATTCTTTCTAAGCGTGTTACGGCCGCTATCGTATCAACACACAAGTCGCATCATGTGCACTGGGCACGCTATGATTGGCTGGTCACAATGACTACTCTCCGCCCAGAAATCTCCAAAGACAAACAAAACATCAAAATATTGGCAGAGGAAGAGGTTGAAGAAGACACAGACAGTGACACACGTGTAGAGGCCCACAGGTGACGATTGAGCACAATTATTCCTTTAAAAGTTCACATTTTATTTTTTAAGGAAAATCCTGCAGACCCCACCTTCTAGTTAATATTTTGGACAACAGATCCCAGTTCTGATCTGATTTGGTGAATTTGATCTAATTTGTAAATGTGCTGAATATGTATTTTTTGACAGCTGAACAGAAAGAAAGAGTGTTTGGCATGTCTGACAGACTGAATTAAGCTTAGATACCAGTTACAGTAAATTATCTGTCTAACAGCAGAGGAAGCTACTGAAACAAAGTGTTTGATTTATTACAAGTCCCGCCTCTCACTACCCTAAAGCTAATCATAATTTCGGGTTATGCGATGGCAGCACAGGTAACCAATCAGATGAGTGGGGCCCCGTGCAGTGATTGGCCGCCCTCAGGTTCTGCTCTCTGTGCTGATCAGGTCGCTGCTAGCTGGCTAACGGTTTTCAGAGCAGCTGTTTGCTCGCTGTGAACTGTCAAACTATGCTCTAATTATAACAATGTATGATGTCTGAACACGAACACACGGACAGTTTCTTTTAAAATAATCAAACTGTAACGTTGTGACAAATGATATCACAGGAAAAACTGAAGTAACCTTTTGTTCAAGGCGCGACACATCAGTTAGCAGTGAGGCTAACTAATCAGTGCCAGGCTTGTGCAGTCAGACTCGCAGGCCGCGCTCGCAGCCTCGATAATAACTCCCTGTTCACACCTCTCTGTGTGCAACTCCCTGTTCGCCCGATCTCTGACTGAAAAGACCAAACTAAAGACTGTTTCTGATCTTCCGCCTGACAGAGGCAAATCAGCAGAGAGTCACACTTCGCTCTTGTCCGTGTTGGTGTTTACAAACAGCAGAGGGAATAAAGCAGGCTCTGTGTTTCACTCTGCAGCAGAAATAAATGTGTTAAACATTAAAAGGGCAGAAAAATCATTAAACGTTTCTCACCGACAGAGACGACCAGAAATCCTCCACACAGAGCTGAAGAATCGAAGCGAGGAGCAGCTGAGCAGGAGAGAGCAGGCTTTTATCATTGTAATATGAAACAGAAGGAGACTGTCCGAGCCTGCACTCAGCAGCAGACTGTCTGCCGGAAAACACAGCTGGAAACTGGAAACTGCAGCACACGGCGAGCCCCAACCTTCAAAATAAAAGACACCATCACTATTTAGAATGAGAAGTGTGTATTTCTGATATAATCTTTAGAAATATGTTCCTGCATTATAAATGTAATCGCCACGAACGAGTCTGCTTCCTGCTGTCTCTTAATAGCCTGTTTCATGTTATTATCAGGGCTCAAAAGTTGGTGTATGGTGTAGGTGGCAAAACATGAAGAGACTAAGAAAAAATAAAAATATAATTAATTTCGCAGAAAACACTTGATTTACTCTGCAACATACGTCTCGCAGAACCAATACAAGATACATGTCTGATTTGGATAATTCTCTCTTAACTATGCACAGCTCAGCCTGTGAAAGCTTAAATCCATTTTTTTCATAATGAATAATTTTGTTTTACCATAAGACTGTGGTCTGCAGAGTTAATGGAGTCTGTTTCTCTCATAAATGTCTTGTGAATGTTAACACACTCAGAAGTACATCCCTCTCCTGTTACGTTTCCTGAAAATCAATTTCTGTCCACATTTTCACACAGTTTGGTTCACTCAAGGTCAAAAGCATCTGAAACCAAGAAAAGGTTGGATTAGGCCTACAGAGAATTTCACAAGCCCTGTTACAAGCCCCGGATATTAGTTAAATTGACAGTACTTAATAATCAGAAGTTTGTTCTAAATTGTTGCTCCTGACATTTTTATTATGGCACTCTGTGTAACATGATTTGTAAAAGCTTAAGAGCCATTTATATGTAATGGGCTTCTCTCACATAACTTAATCGTACTGTCACAATTTTTACAAGTCGAAATTTCCATTGGAAATTCTTCAACACATTGTTTATTCAGTACCTTGTTTCTCGATGAGTTAACATTTTATTTTGAAGGTCAAAATACCTGACTTCCTGTGTGTTGTAGCTGTCCAGGCCTTCAAAGAGCAGATGAATGAACAGCAGAGTGGAGCTGAGCTTTAAATCAGAGGAAACCTGCAAACAGTGGGATGGATTTCGGAGAGAAACTTGTTCTCTGTAGACTCAGACTTCATCTTCTCAATAAAGCTTCAGCCTGGTTTATTCAGGGTCAGGGACAGTCATTTTTGAACTTCAGAGAGGTGATGCTCTGCAGGATGAATCAAATAATCAGGAGCTGGATACTAGAGGCACGTCAACCTGCAGCAGTAAGCAGTATGAATGAAGCTCTCACGTCCAACTCATCATCTCTGGACATTTCTTGATTAAAGTATTTGATGTTTTTCTTTCCTTATCTTACAGGTCTTTCTTTTTCTTCATAAGAATATTTACTGAAAGGTTTTGGTCTCCTCCTGGTGTTTTGCATTCTTGAAACATAGCACCATAATTTCAAGAAATGATGATCTACAAATGACAAAATTACAAACTTCTAGTCTGTTTCATTCCTCAAAGGAGTTAAATTAAGAGGGATGGAAGTCAACCCCATGAAACTATGGGAATGTAAACTTTTTGCATATTGAATGCAGAGTGAATGTGAGGTTGGACAAAAGTTTGTCTTCCAAAATGCAGGAAAAACTAAATGACTTGAAAATAAAGAATCGTTTAGAGAAGAAAGATATTCACCCCCAGAATCCCAGAAAATAATGTTTTTCAGAGGACTTCAGACATTAAATTTACCACTTTTGTTTCCCTCATCATTATGATATTTGACTTTATTATCATCATTTAATGTATTAATCACAAAAAGAGTTTCTATACCTGAGGTACTGGTTATTCTCTAAATTCATTTCAGACAGGAGACAGCAACAACATGCCGACTGAAGAGAAAATGTGACTCCACCAAAGAGGCTGTGGAAAAAGAATATGCCATAAACACTTTTAATAACTTTTATTTTTTCTCCTAATAGATCTGTACAATCAACAAATCAAACTGAGGATGAGCCTAGCAAAAACTGATCTGTACATGTTAAATGCTCCTGGGCACAAGAACTGCACACCCGTTTAAATAATCCAATGATCAAGTCGTTGTCATCTAACTATGCAAACACTTAAAACCAGCTGCACAGCGTGAGCCGAGCAGTGAGTGACTGACAGAGGAGGAGGAAGAGGAGAGGAGCAGGGGGATCCAGAACAAACCAAACAGAAACAAAAAAAATACTCATGTTCCCTTTATATCTTTCTCTCCAGTGTTATAGAAAAGTACAGTCAAATATCTTATTTACAGAGAAATGGACAGAGTTTGATTGTTCAGGTGTAGGGGGGTCAGGTGCGGGTGTTAAAGAGGGGCAGAGGGAGATGCTAGAGTGGTGTCTTTAACCTGGATTAAAAAAAGAAGGAACAGACAGGACCATGGGAACGCAAGCCATCCACAGACCATATGGCTACTGCTCCGAATCCAGCACCAACATGAGACCACTTACTGTCAGGATGTCTCAGTGTTTCCTATATGTCTGAATTCAACTTTACCTAAATAACATCCTCTACCTCCATCAGCTGCCTGATATCTGTCCATCGAATCACAGACTGCATCAACCTTCCTGAGATACATCAGCAGAGTTACACAGAGCTGGTTTTAAGTCTTCCTCAGATATAACTCCATGTTTGTTCCACAATGTCCTTCAGTTTGTCATCATTTAGTCTCCTTATTGCTAATGAACAGTGACTTTGTCTCCCTCGAATACACACTTCATAGAAATGAAAGAAAACTGAAACACACGCACACGCACACAGTGGGTTCATGTGATCCAGAGTTACAGTCAGTGTTTTTAAAACAAGAGAAATGAGCAATCAGGAAACAGATCTGATGTCTTCATGACACCTCACAAAGAGAGAGATTCAATGTCTAAAAGAAAAACCGTTAAACGGTGAGGTGACACGCCTGGGTGGAGATTAAACCAAAGACAGCGTTTGCATGTTGTGGTGGTTCTTCATGTGGTTTGAAGCTGCATCATGGAATAATAATGAACACATAAATAGGAACAAAAATTAACCCTTAGATACCAGATGTCTTTTTTTAGTTTGACAGTTTTCTGCTTCTTTTGTCATGAATAGACAGAAAGTTAAGGATTGTTCTTAGACAACTGATAAAACAAACAAACGAAAAAAAAAAAGATTGAAGACATTACTTTTAGCTCTTTCTTTTTGTTCAGGGACAGTTTTATAGTCTTCAAGAGCAGTCAGTCATAAGAATTTATGATGGTTACAGCCTAAATGTGGTTAAAGTGTAGGAAGACTTTCATACATGTTGGATGTCTATGAACCAAAAGATGATCTCTTAAAAATATAATTTATATTTTCCTTCACAGAACAACAGGAAGGTTGTCTTTCCTTAAAAACCAATGAGCCCACAGGAAAAGGATGGATGCAGAATGTAGGGTGACACTCTACTTGTGATAAAATTTCATGCTTCAATTCTTCTCCTTCTTCACCTGCTGTTTTATGGGACCTTCAGTACTACATTTATGGCCCAGTCTTCTGCTTTCACAGCTTTTCAAGTCAAATCTGTGATCCCAGTTTGATCCCAGTATGAGCCACATGAAGCTGCAGCAACATTAAACTTGCTGTGACAGGAAACAGAAATAGTTTAGTAAGCTTGTGGCTTCAGGTCCAAATGAAGGACTGCTGTATGAAGAGCACAACAGGCTGTGATGTAACAAATTCAGTGTAGCACAGATATTAATGGCTGTTTTTCCATGGGGGCTGTTTCCCTCTTACAGGTATCTGTGGATGGAGCTCAAACAGTGCTCAGTTGCTTGTGCTGCTGTGACGGGGATCGGCTGTTCATTGCTTCCTGACTGATTATCAGCAGGTAAAAGGTTTACTGGCCCCTAAACTTCCATCAGACAGAAGCTCATGCTGGGACTGAGCTCAAACTTTATGACCTGATGTTCCAGAATGTGACAGGAAAGGATGTGATGATGTTATGATAATTCCTTACAGATGCATTTCGGTCTTTCATTAGCTGATCAAGGAGTATGCTTTTAGATGGCTTCATCTTGTCACACACATTTATACAACCATGTCCAGCAGCAACAGCAGCTTTAAACAGTGTTGGAGCTTCAGTTAAACACTCACTTTGAATTAATGTAGAATATATGATACCAGGTTATTATTCCGCAAAATGAACACAAGTCGTGTTTCTCACTGGATGTCAGTCATAGTGTTTAGAGTTTCCCGACACTTAACGTGTTCTTAGAGCTTTATGGTATTTCTTACATCCCCAAACACACATTTATTACACCAATAGGATATATTCATGATTGTATATTAGTGCAAACCTCTAGCAGCCTCATTTCCCTTCACATTTAGACACTAAACAGTTTGAAACTGATTTCGAAAAGCACTCTGGTACCCCTTTACAGACAAAATCAGATAAGGTTTTCTTTTCATCTGAAGTGTAGAAACATCCCAGCTATAAGAATCCATCCCATTAAACATTACCATTTCAACTGTCAGTTAAAACTTATGATACTGAAATTGTGTGCATGGTTTTTATGCAGGACATGTTAATTCAAGTGTAATGACAAGGTAAAACCAAAAACTTTCAGATTACAGCCAGCAGATCTCCATTTTCACAGCTTCTGTTTGTGACTCTAGCAGTAAAAAGTCAAAATGAGACAGTATGAGGATCATATCCTAAAACCGGGGGAATTTCTTGGAGGGATGAAAGCTTATGCATGGGAACAAAAAGGCTTTGAAAGTTGGGTCTTCTGTGATTCTTGAGACATGAAACTTGGTGTCTTGGAGGACTTGTGATAAAACCAGAGATCAGATAAGTCCCACGAGTAAAGGTTATGGCCAGTCCCATGGATGAGAGAATTCCTCCGGTAATTGTCGACCTTGTGAAATGTCAATGTTCCTGCGGTGTGAAAAGCTGCATTCGGTGTGGTCAGTTGTACTTCCTGTTTCCTCTGCATTGCACTAAACGATGGAAGAGAAAAGGTATCCTGATGGAAGGAACAGAAAGTCCATGTCTCTTCGAACCCCTCTGTTAGTGTCTCTAAAGCGTTCCTGCCTCCATCTTTATTCTCCCAAAAACACCCAAAAATGTGTGTTTAACTACAGAGCTGAGGAGGTGGAGAAGGTGTGTGTCCTGATGGTCCGGTCAGAGAGAGAAGGTGTACGCAGGACGATCGGGGAGAACCTTTATTTAGTTACAATATAGATTTTTTTAAAAAAGAAAACATTTACAAGTACCTCTTCCTATCTTCTTTTATGGACACAAATGAGACAGATGGCTCTTATTTTGAAGCAGTGTTGTGTTCTTGAAGGTTCTATGCCTGCAAACAATTTCATTTCTTTCATCAAGAATTCAAAGGGTGAGGGGCGACAAACCAAAAAAAGAAGAAAAAAACAAAAACAATCTTTTTAGATCCAGTGGTGGATGACCCAGGTCCTGATGATCCTGAAGGGTGGAGGTGGAGGAGGGTGGAAGTCAGAGTGAGCAAGGAGTTCAGAACCCTTCCACCCATACACCCAGACCCCGCTCTGCCAATGTGCGGTTCACTGAAACCACCTACAAGGACAGCAAAGGGTTCAGATTATACACATTGTTTCCAAAAACTACAAGGGAAACAAAACGATTAAAGAATAAAATCACAAAGAAAGGGAACAGATGAGCTACTGCTGATAAGAAACATGGAGACTGAAAAGTTTCCTGCAGATTTTGTCATCAAATGTTGCATCAAAAAAAAAAAAAAAAAAAAAAGGTCTGTACACCAGGAAGCTCGGGTTACAGCGTCATCACACTCATTCTCAGATGTTCAGAAATGCTCAGATGAAGCATTATGTTGAAGCTTCATGTTTCCACACAGAGGGTTGTGTGTGTGACTGATTTTAATTCTATTTCCACATCACATTATTCTCACAACCACTGAGAGATGAGAAAGAGTCTGGAAAGGTCTCCAGCTTCAACATGTGTTTCTGCACCCTGAGAAGCTTTAGATATATCTTCAGATAAACACATCTACATTTGACTTCTAGTCTCTGAAAGGCTGAGTATAAGGCTAAACATCACTGTATCACTAATGAAGCTTAACATACAAAAAATGACTATTACATAGCAGTAAAGCACACTGAGCTGGTACAGCACCTTAAACCACAGTGAGGGGGTAGTACAACTTTCTCTGGGGTTTTAGACCTACCTCTTCTCCAACCATGTTCCACAAGTGTACCAGGGGGAGGCCAGTGTTGTTATCGTAGTTTGAGACCTTCACATAGAGAAAAGAGAACTAGTCAGTTTTAGTTCACCCTGGAGATGCTCTGTGAGGAGTTTTATCCGTACCTGTGCAAGCAGTGGCACTCCTCTGGTCATCTCCTCCAACGCTGACGTGGCATCAGCTGAGAAACGATCCTCTCCTGGAGAAATACCATCAAAATTAAACACTTCATGCTTTGATGGAGAAATACCATCAAAATTAAACATGTCATGCAAAGATGCCATACAGGTTCAGAGAGCAACACATGACTTAATACTTCTGGAAGCTTCTTATTTTACCTGGGAGTGGAGCGATGTTGTCGAGCAGAACTTCAGCACCTTGAAACGGTAGTGTTACAAAATCAGACCTGCAACATATAAACTCCATTAGAGAGTACAGAGAAACAGCTCTGATACACTTATGACCTCAACTCCATGCCATCTTTCTCCTCACACTGAACTGGACAAGGGAAAATGTGCAGTAGAAAAGTGTTCCCCCAGATGGCAGCATTTCACTCTTTTCCAACAGCTGCTCCAGGCAGAAAGTGTTACAAACGCTGCTGAAATAGTGCTGAGTTTAGTTCTTTTCAGGACACAGTGAGACATGTTTAAAAAGCAGGACAAAAAAACAAAACAAAAAACAAAAAAAAAACAGTAGGTTCTGCTTCAGACTTTTATCACATACACATAATGAGATCTGATTAACCAGCACAGACTGTTTGGAAAGGAGCTTCCGAGAAAGAGGGGGTCATCTGAGCAGGGAAATATGCAAACTTCTATCAAAATGATTTCTTTTATTAGTTTTCAGCCCAAAATCCACCTGTCTGTTTATTATGTATTACTTAATGTTGGTACAGTCAGGGTGAATAGATTTAGTCTAACGGTGCAGCGTCCGCAGTCATGCTTGAGTTAAACCAGACTGCTAGATTTACCTGTTGATCTCTAATGCCTCACCTGTGATCACCTGAGGGAGCCTCAAAAGAGTGTCAGCCTGAGGGTGTCTGGGCTCAGACATGTGGACAAACCTTGGAGTAGAAACTACTGCTCCTTTGCTTTAAAGGAGCCAGTGGAGGATCCCAGGGTAAAGCAAGAGCTTGCTTCAGAATTAGTTTTTTATCTAATGATGGTTTCTTTTAATTTGATCTTGGTTATACTGGCTGCTTCTTTCTTTCTTTTTTTCTTTTGAGGGTACCTTTTTAGTCTTAAGCACTTTGTCACTTCACCTTGTGCTGATTGTTGGTAATTGTTATAAGAGAGTCAACGCATTCCCTGCAAACCAAATCCACCTATGAGTAGAAAAAAGTCACCTTGAACCCTGACCTGACCTGACCTGACCTGTGAACTCCTCAGAGTACTCCAGGAGAAGCTGGAGGACTCTGAGGGGAATGTTTGGAAAAACCAGCTCATCCGGCTGCAACCAGAACAGACTAGCAGAAAACAACAACAAATGGATGGTGTGCAGATTATTCACACCATAGAAACTGTATTCAGCTGTTTGAGGTGAGTCTTTTGTTTTGATGACTGATGTCAAAACACCCCATGAAGCGTGACTCTCACCTGATCTGTCGTAGCGAGTCGATCTTGACCCTGTCATATCCCCCGTAGTCCACGTATCTGATCTCCACCTCGTTTGTGTCTTTGTAAAAAGTGATCACCTGAGCTCTCCACCAGGCGCCTTCCACGGCTGGGGCCGCACAGATCACACCCACTGCACATCAACACACAGACATACAGATACACACACACCTTCATTAGCATCATTTATCCTCAGTGTTGTTTCAGTGTGAGGCAAGTCACAGCTACTGGGCTTTTTCTGTTTTTCATGACAAGTCAGTTAAATACTTTTCTTTGAACTGGTTTTAATTTTGTGATTCTGTTCAAGCTTTGACTGAAACAACAATAATTCTATATCTGTAGTCCTGTAAACTAAATGTCCATGTGCATGTGTGCGTGCACCTTCAGCAGGTGAGGGCAGGGCTGGCGTGCCCGGTTGTGAGTAGCAGAGGAACATCTGTTGGTCGAGGCTCCTCAGAGCATGGTAAGTGGGGTGTGTGTGCTGCTGCACGAAGACGTGACCAGCAGATACGATATTCACCACAATCACCTCGACCGTCACTCCGCTGGGGAGCAGGAGCTGGAGGGAAAAACCACAGACAAGAGAAATGATGGACACCTTCATGTTAAAATCACACTTGGAAGAAACTGAAGATAAACTGTCATTATTGTGCTATCCTGTAGCTCTTACTTTTACTGTATTAAGAAACAGACTGTGAAAGACTAGGAGGAAGCAAGGTCTGTAAACCAACTGCACAGCAGTTTCTTACCCAGGACGTCATAGGGAGTGACGGTAAGGTGAGGGGAGGTGGAGGAGCTGCATAAAGGTTGGTCAGGTCCAGATCCTTAAACTTCTTCCCTATCAGTGACAGAGCTTTGTCCACTTGCTGCTGTGTTCCTGCACAGGGAAAACACAGCTCAGCTACACTCATAGATGCATATGGGAGAAGTAAAACACGAGATGTGGGCCTTGTTTCTCTAAACTCACCCTCTATGTGACAGATCTGAAACTCCTGTGTGTAAGGCAGAGTGGAGATGTAGATCTTAGCACTGGAGTTCTGCTTCAGGAAACTCACATATCTCCCTTGTTTCCCTATTAACCGCCCAACTAGATGCTGAACAGACAAAAAAAGAAGCATCACAAAGAGAGCAAGCCGTCTTTGCTAAACAGGGAAACACATTTACCCCCACCCCCACTGTCATATTCAGACATAAAGACAACATTAACCTTGCAATACTCAGAATGTAGCTCTAGTTCAAGATCACTTCACTTGTGCTAATTCACAAAAGTTTGAGACAGCTTGTGAGTGTTTGCTCTTGTCTAGATGGACTACACAGTTTCAAGTTACATAAACTACCCAGTATTCAAAGCATGTCTGTGTACAGGAGTTTGGGGTTAATTGCTGAAGGACGACTCATACTTTTTGACCAGTTTTCAGCTGAGTGTAAAGGCCTGGTCATGATGCAGGTGGTTGGAGAATTAAATTAAGGTTACGTTTAACTGATAAAAATAATTGCACATGTTCGGTGGGATTGAACAGTGCCATCCTGAGGTTAGTTCATGTCATGATCCTGAGCTGTGAGCAGAGTTTGTATCAAACCTGCTGCAGAGAAGGAGGCGCAAAGATTTACAGTGGGCTGAAACCTGCTTTTAGTGTAAACCCAGCCGAGGATGACTCTTAGCTTGAGCACTTGGACTCTGATCTGCTGCTCTCCAGCAGTCCCAGAAATGATTAACAGGTTTCCTCTCCGACCGTTAGAGAGGAAACTTCCAGCAGTGTGACCTCATGCGTAGGCACTGAGTTGAGAGCTTGCCACATATGTGAGGTTTGTGTTTGGGGGTTTTCAGACTCACCTTTGGCACCTCGATTTCCCAGATGATCAGCTCAGAGCTGGAGGAGGCAGCATGGTTACTCTGACCGTCACTGACTCCCATCGTACACCCACTGTCCACGGAGTCCATGCTGTTCACATCAGAGCCTGACCAGAAAGACAATAACCACATTTACTTGCAACTATACCTACAAGATTTTCAGTAACATTGTCTTTAAATAAGATTGCATCTAATCTCATTAACTGGGAAGATTTGCTGCAGCATCACCTGAGGCTGGGATATTTATTCCAAGACATAACCTCTACTTACAATTCTAACTTCAGCACGTCATCACAACCTGCAGAAATTACTGCAAATCTCAACTTTACTTGCAACACATCACCTTGAAGTGGCACTGAAACACATCACATGCAGCTGCAGTAATTGCTACAACCTAACTTCTACCAACAAGATACACTGTTAAAAGTTACACAACTTCTTGCTCGAAATCCTCTCTAATTGATGATTTCTTCTTCTTTTGTTATCTAACAGTGATTAGCAAACAGCTTTGTACAGCCACTGTGCGCTGCACACAAGCATGGATACAGATCTGCACCTGTGGAGGGAATAAACCTAAACCACCAGGGAGCATGTCTAATGAAACCTTGGGGCCTCATGTTGCAAATGTCACTACATGTTGGAAAATAGAGCTGGAGTGATAAATAAGGGTATTGAGAGGCTGCAAGTTTGGGCTTTGCCCTATTTCCTTGGACTTGGACCTACTGCCCCATCCTGTAAATCATTCACCTGTTGAACTTTGCAACAGGGGAACATCTCCAGGTGTGGTCTGGGTCTGCAGCTGATCCCCCTGACAAGACCACTAGGTTACCTCCAGGACAACGATCAAGAACAACAGGTGGCAGTTCAAAGCAACAAACAAAATAAGTTTTCATTTAAAACAAAATAAAAAGCGTCACATAAACTAGCTCTGTCCTCCAAATCCACATCAAAACAAAAAGATGGACACAATGAACAATTTCCCCAACATTACACAAATATTACACAGATGATGTGTCTGCATGTCTTCAGCTGAAGCCATCCAAAGCTCATTCTGCAGACAATAGATCCAACTACAAGCAAAAAAGCAGAGAAAACAGAGCCCAGAGGCCCAAACAAAGGGCCTCATTTTTCAGCAAAGCTATGCACCTCTGTTTTGCACGTTTCACACTTTTGACTTAAAACTCAGACACCAACAGAAATCAGGGACATCAAGACAGGGGACTCAAACTCTTCCTATGACATCTCTAAAAGTATCAAAGTCTCTGTGATGGGCCCACATCATATTAAAAATTAATTAATTTTGGTTAATAATCTGTATTCTGTATCTGTATGGTTTTGGTTGCAAATGCAGCACAATGTACATCCCAAATTCAAAATTTCACTGTAGAAATGTTTCTCTGAGGGTTTCCCAACACCACAATAAGGTGTTATTCTGAAATATATCTATTATTTGTGCCTCTGGATCCCTACTCACTGTGAGAAGTCATGCTGTAGGGTTAAAATACACCCTGATCTCACTCATAGACCCTGGGCTGTGCCCAGACCTCCTTTCTGTGCACACAGTAAATACTATCACTCTGTTTCTGAAGTGCTGTGAAGCTTCTGCTCCTTTAGGTTTAAATCTCTGGAATGTTATGATCTCTGATCATACTCAGAATCAAACCTGACTTTGTGTGAGCAGGAACTGGATGGCTCACCTCCAGACTGATCCTCCACCTCACAGGTCCCGTGCGCTCCATTCCTCAGCCCCATCCCATTCAGCCTCTTGATCTCCCCTGCAGCATCTGCAGAAATCTCCTCTTCCTCAGCTGTGACCATCTCCTTAGCAGTGGACTCCGCCTGTGACGGAGGCTGCAGCGCGGCTGACAGGTCTGTCACCTGGAGGACGTCCGTGTGGTTGTCGAACACACTGTTGTGCAGATCCTCGCTGCTGACGCCATCCTCAGAGTGACACGTGCTGCAGGCCGAGTCCTCTGCAAGCATAGCAGCAGCATCTCCTCTCAGCTTCATGTGGAGCAGAGAGGAGCTCTGAGCTGGCTGGTGCCAGTGTGCTCTCTGATGACCTCTGACCTCTACAGGCTCCCATACTGCAGCAGATGAGCAGCCATTCGACATTCCCTGCTCCTCCTTCTCGCTCTGAGAAGACCCGGTCAGCAGCTGGAGCTGCTCGGCTGTGAATTGCTCCTGTTGGGAGCATAGTCTGCCGGTGCGCTCTGTCCCCTGGCTGCTGGTGATACCGAGGACCTCCTGGGTGGCTGCCGAGATGACCTCAGTTATGAGTCCAGCTGCCAGAAGCTCTAGATCTGGCTCCTCTGTGTGGACCTGGATCTCCCTAGCAGTTTCTGATGAGGGAGCAGATGCGTCCTGTATGGCGGTGGAGGCCGGGGAGAGTAAGGGAAATGTGGGCGTGCTGGTCAGGACGTGAGGGTTGAAATCCTGCACAAGGGGAGGGGTCTCCAGAGAATCTGCCTCTGATGGGGGCGCTCTCTGGACTTTGGCAGGGGTGGCGGTGCAGACCAGCACCACCTCCTGGGTGCTGACAGTGCTGTGGTGCTTGGCAACCTCGCCCTCGGGCTCTGGCCTCTCTGCTTCAGTGCGGGGCAAGGAGCTGCAGACTTTGGTAGAGTGGCAGTTGAGGGCCAGGTCCTCCTCTGCTGCTGGGGTTGAGGGCAAATCGGCAATCCTCTGCGTCTCCTGCTCTGTTAGCAAGTTGCTCTTCAGGTCTGTGTGCTCCTTCACCTGGAGGCTGTCGTCCTCCGCAGGTGAGGTCTGAGAAGTGATGAGGGGTATTCTCTCCAGGTGAGGAGCAGTGTCCTCTGATCTCTGTGTCTCTTCACAGGTAACGTGTGTTCTCTGTTTCCCGCCCTGTGCGGGTCTGTGGGTGGAGCTTTCTGAGTCGTTTGTTGGGCTGTCTGTGCCCTTCTCCACCAGCCCGTTGCTGCCCTCTGATGGCGACGTCCTGAGGCCTGAGGTGGGGGCTCCTTCCGGACTGTCATGGCAGACGAGCCGGCCTTTCTTCCGAGAGATGTACCACCACCAGCCGATCAGTGCAAGGACTCCAGGCAGTGTGTAGGGGACGACAGAGCGAAACCTCAGCGGCATTTCCTCAGGACGCTAACAGCTACACCTGCATAGTACAAACACACACAGATATTCAGTTTGAGATGTCGGACATCAAAGCAACTCCACACATACTGAGGAAGATTGATACAAAGGCAGCCAAGGCTCGTGTCCGAAATGGCTCAAATTCAATGCCCTGGCTGGGACTCTGAGGAACCACAGATTACAATTGGTTGTTCTGTTTACCTTAGAAAATATATATAATTTCTTAAGAAGCCACCCAAAGTGGGGTCATTTTCCAGACATTCTCTGAAAATACATCCACACAGTTATTAAACTTAGAGTTAAAGTAAGAAGAAGTTCTTCCCTAAGATCCTCACTAATGGTAGAAAAGAAATGTTTTTATCTGTGACTCAGGTCTTCTCCAAACCCAACCAAGAGATTACAACCAATAAATAAATACAGATTAATTCAATCACTTAATTTGAAAAAAAAAGTCAAAAACAACTAAACATGATAAATTACTGTGCACCCCATAACTTTTCTGATATCAGAAATTTTCTGTTTTTGGATCATCTTTATTTCTTTCTTGTTTTAAAAATGGCAAACTTCAGGTTGCACTTGGGTATGCCGTCAAATACAGACGGGAACAAAAATACCCTCCAATATCTCAGAAATCAGCTCAACCACAAAAAGAGAGTGAACAGCCCTCTGAAGGCCCAATACCAGCATGGTGACTCCCTGAGTGAGTGAGTGTGTGTGTGCGTATGTGTGCGTGTTAAAAAAAGGTTATGTGCACATGCCTTTCCTTAACAGACCTGCACAAGAACGCATCACATGGTCTGGACATGACTCAATCACAACCTACCATGCTGCCTGACACAGCTTGCTGTTCCAGCTGCTCCAAGCTTCAAATACATACAACCATGAGGCTCTGTGTGTGTGTGTGTGTGTGTGTGTGTGTGTGTGTGTGTGTGTGGGTGTGTGTGTGTGTGTGTCTGTGTGCGTGTGTTCTACGAAGGAAGTAGCACCCGTGAACGTGGACTTTTGACCTCCCTGGCATCTGACACTCCCACCTGCTCAACGTCATCACCTGTCGCTTTGCAGGACAGCGGCACATAACTTCCAACTAGGGGTGTCCCGATGCAACCTTTTTTACTTCCGATTCGATAATGATATTTCAGTGTTAAGTACTCGCCAATACCTTTATCGATTGGCTTTCTTGTTTCTCAAATTTCTTAAACATGGATGCAAAGTATTACTTCTGGATGTTCAGGCTGAGTGTGTGCAGGCTTTCAAACTTCTACATGTTCACATGTTGTAGAAATCCCTGAATTTGTCTGTAAACTCATCAAAACGTTTTACCAGAGCTTCATGATTAATCAATAAGATCTACCCATGGCTCCAGGGCTGGCCTATCAAAAGAAAGGGGGTTGTGGAGTCAGGTGCCTTAAAGAGACAGTAGCTACCAAGCAGTAAATCATGAAAAAGATACAGCGGGGGCACCAGAGGGACAGAATAAAGAGGAAAAGAAGCTCACCACCATCTCTACTCCACATCTCCTATTGGTTTAAACAGACAGTGCGAACACAATAAAACTGCATTTTGTGCATCATAAGAGACTCAATAACCTCTTCCTTTTACTCTTAAAGGTAACATCTTTAATTTGTACACTGAGAAACCAAGTTTAAAGACCTGCAGGCTGAAAACCCAAATTAATGAATGAAAGTAACACTGCTTCAGTCCTTATCTTTAATAATTTAACAAAGTGAAGGCTGATTCAGATAGGTGAGAAAGACGACACCGTTTACACATCAGGCTGCAGCATGGACAATAAGAGTGTTTTCTACCAGAGGATACAGGTATCAAACTATTTCACATGATCAAAATCAAAATGCCTATTTCTGAAAAACTGTACAAACATTCTGCAAATGCTTTTTCAAATTTAGAAACTCTCTAAACTCTCTAAGTAAGGCTGGTGTCAAGTTTCTGCAGAACTCATGATGCGGTATACAGCAGGAGGTCTGGTCTTTCAGAAAAAACAACCGGAGTGAAATATTGGTGAAATTAATTGCAACTATCTGACTAATTCAGAGAAAGCAGAACAATTCTAGAGCAGAAACCATTTTGAGTCTGACAGGAAATCATCCTTCTTTTAGTTTCAGGGAGCTGGTTTGACACAAACACATCTAAGGATGTCACTTTGTGCTCTTGTAGACTAACGGGCACTCTTCACAACTTTTGAGATTTTATTAATGCATAAAAAGCTTTAAATATAAATTCAAGATTTATTGATTGGAACTACTGTGGGTGCAGGCTTTAAAAAATTGATAATTTACTGATTTAACTCATTCTTTTCCAGAAGTATGGGCATGCATGTTGCAGAACTACATGCAGTTCCTTAAGAAACATTGAGACTGTTTTTTAAGGTCAAACTGAGACCACATTGATACACTGAGCATATTTGGAAAATTCGGCTCCTGCTCTAGGAGCCTGGAGTCAACCTTAAGAAACCAGACAGAGTGAGAAAGAGAAACATTTAAGGTTTCTTAAAACACTTTTCTGCAAACCAAACATGAACCCACTCCGCCTGATACAGAAAGCAGCGTGACAAGAAGCAATAGTATGGTCCTACAGAGATGAATTAGCTCTCATGATACTGGCTCTGATGGTAATCACTCAGGTGATGTTGACTTTTAGAAAGATAGCACTAAGGGATCAGAGCATCTTTGATCCAGAGTGATGTAGTCTTTGTGAATCTCACATACCAGCAATGTATCAGTAAAGGCTGATAGCAGCTTGGTTCACAGGCCCTGGTGTGTTGAAGGAACCGGACGTTCAAAAAATAAAATAAAATAAATAAATAAAAACACAAATTTCAACCAAAGAAGGTAAGTAGCAGCTCAGCTCCTACTCACTCCCCACATCTTTATGCTAATTAATATATTAAATCAGATTTTTATCTTTAACTGATAAAGTTTTTATATAGGCTATGATTTTTGTATCAAGCAGTCTCAGAATGCATAAGGGAAAAGTTAAGAACTAGATCCTGAAGCTCAGCTGTCAACCACAAGCTAGGGGTGCCCCAATACAACCTTTCCAATACTGATGTTGCACTCTTGACTTTTAGTAGATACTGATATTGCTGCAATACGATATCAGCCTGAATTATACATTCTTTTATGATTCATTTTGCTGTATGTTTTGTTGGAAAACACTTGATCAAGTGATATTCAAAAAGAGATCAGTCAGCAACAGTAGGAATGAGAAAAACTGACCCACTTCTCATAAACCAATGGGTTACATAAATTTTAACCTTGAACATATGAATACACTACACTTGAGTAAAATTGAGTAAAATTAATAAATAAATAAATTACAAGACTCTGAAAAGCAACCTGAATAAATCAAATAAGAAAAATTGTACCCTGATGTATAAAATAATTCAAGTTCACTTCAGTTATTTCTTTACTATCAGTATATGGTGCAGAGGGAAGGGACAAAAACAATACGCAATATTGTAAATTGTTCAACTGCTTAAAGTGAAGGGTCCACAGCGCTAATTTCTAAATAAACATGACAATAAAAAAATAAGAGCAGAAAACAAATAAACAGTCCATTGTTGTGATCACGAGGGCTCTGCATGCTGGATGCTGACGCTGCTTGTATCAGAGATTTTAAATTTAGGCCAATGTAATGAAAATAATGGCTTTTCCAGTGATATGGGACAGATACCTGATATTAATGTCGAATCGGGACACCCCCTGCCACAAACATGAAGGGCTCAGATCCCATAAAGATTTTAAAACACCCTCACCTGTCAAGTATAAAATTAACCCCTGAAATCTCTCAGCATGGTCACACAAGTCAGAGAGTGGAGCTTGTACACAGGTTTCTTTGAAATGGTGGCACACTCAGTCATGCATTCACCTTGGGCAAGGTTACAATAGAAGTACAAAAGCTGTCAAACAAATGTAATGCCTGCTCACAGTTCACACTGGAGCCTGTTGGTGTTCATACTGACCTTAAAGTACACTGTGACCTTGGTGTTCAGATATCAGGGGAGTGGTCAGGTTGTATTTACATGTTACAACCTTTCAACGTGCTTACTACAGGGAACCTAAGCAGCTTTCATAAAAGCAGCACACTGTCACATCACCATGAACTGACATACTGCCTCCTACTGTCTTACTACAGGAGATATGTTACAGGTGTGAGAGTTTCATGTCAGCCGAACTGTAGAGTAGCCCCTCCACACGCAGTTACCTTAAAATATCAGTTAAAAAGTCGCTGTGAAAATAAGGATCGCAGCGATAGCTTCAATGGTTGAATTTTGTATGTAATCTAGCTGAAATAGGACAGGACGTTCCTGAGGCTTCACTGCGCTTAAACTACAACTCACTGGGGTTGATGATAGCGACACCAGCTAGCTAGTCGTTCAATTAAAATATCCCAAAGACAACAAGAAGATCATTTACGGTATGATGACAATAACAGGTTGACTCACCGGGCTGTCTGAGGTGCTGCAGGAGCTGAGGGTCATAATGCCAACTTTCAGCGAGGACTTAACGGAGCCTAAGCCCGAGCATCTCCGCTAGCATCGTGCTAATAATACCTCCAATGTGACTCCGTGTGGCCCGTAATAAATAATCCCAGTGGCTTTTTCTCGAGCTTCAGACCAGCTGAAAACCACCGATATTGTACCACCACAGACCAATGTAATAAAGCAGGCAGCAAACCATGAAGCTGTCAAAGACCCTGGTGTGAGGCTGCACTTGTGTAATAGTGATCACATAATGCTAGAGCATGCAGCGATTAGATATGACAGGCTGTATCACAATATCGAAAGTACTATCACTCTACCAGCTCTATCGCCTCTCCCTCTGCTTACACATGCTTCATTACACCACCCTGCAACAATATCCCGAGCATGTACTTTGGTACATGCGCTACATTAGCATACAACGGATCAAGCTGGGAAAACTTGTATAACAACTGCCGATTTGTAGGCTTGTTAAGAAGCCGAAATTGAAAACGTTCAACATATCCACATTAGCTCGTTTTTACAGCGGACAAAAATCCTTATGTTTACATGATACAGTGAAAACTGTTAACCAGCACATAAATAACGTGGAGTTTGGTTTAGCATTGTCCGAAACAAAGTCTGGTGTTCTGTCGAGTTTAGCTGTCGTGTCGAAAATGCGACCCAACGATAGACTTTAATATTTTTATTTTTATATTTAAAACATCCTTTTGGATACACATATTGCACCCATGGTTCAGGTAAAAAGAGATCAATAGGGGCTAACATTTTCAATCAAGTTCCGTTCAAAGTTGTACTGAGGACCCAGGACTGTGGATCTGAGCCTGCGCACAACCGCCTAGCAACAGATCTCAAAGGAGGCAATTTTCACCATAACACCGGCCGGTCTCAGAAGCGGCTGTAACATACCCTGCATTGGGGCGTTGAATGAATAATCTGGAAAATCAAGTTCCTGATAAAACATTTTATCTGATGGCTATTTTCATTTAAAACTACTCCACGACTGCAAAGCTTGACGACATACTGATACTCTAAGTGCCAAATACAAGGAGTGCCGCGATGGTCAAAGTTGTATTCAATCACTTATTGTGTATTTTGTGTATTAATTGGACCTTTTTAAAGTTGAGTACTAGTTTTTATCCAAAATAACTGACATAACCAAATAACTTCAAAGCAGTGAACAAGTACAATTATTTAAAGGGTTTGTAGTTTTTCATACCATAAGCCCTTGAACACCCCTAAAACAGAAGAAAGACTCTCAAACTCAGGAAGTTCGACCGTCCGAGGAGCACGTGAACGCAGCATGGAGCATGGTTCGTTAGGAGGCCGCAGAGCGTGAAACAGTTAGCAGGCTAGCCCGGCACAGTGGGTTTGATGCTAAATGTTTGGTTGCAACGGATACGAGTTTAAATGTCACACCGTCAGTCATATAGGAAACTTACCGTAATATTCATGACCGAAGGACTCCGTCCTTGGAAAGGTTACATCACAAAATTATCGAATTTAATTCTAAGTCTCAGTCCGAGCATCATGCTGGCAGTGCAGGCATACAGTGCTCTGAACACAACAACACGGACCAGTGCGGGCCTGAGCCGGGCTGACGCACGGTTAAAGGACATTCAGAGCCTCAGAGCTGCTGTCCTACACGGGCCGCAGACCTTCACTTAGCTTGCTAGCCGGCCCGGCCACAGTCACAGCACACTGCATCAACCCGTTACGAGCATGTGCGGGTGTTGGACACACCAACTGTGGTTAGACTGAGCACAGAGACAGTCAAGGAGCAGGAATTAGACTAATCTAAGTTACACAACAGGCAGAGGAGCTAGCTGCAGTATGAGGAGATGTGTCGGCTAGTTGTTCAATGACATGGGATTACTACCCTTAGAGAGTCACACACTCATCTGTACTCTGTCTACACACACACCTCTTCATGTCGATGAATGGTTTTCACTTACTGTGCATGTGTTGCAACTCTGTGCGTGGATTTGAACTCAGTCACGCTGTGTGGACATGATGTAGTTGCAATCTGCGTGCACGCGCTGTACCCTTACTTTCAACATGCGCTCCTTCCCCTCTCTTCTTGGGTACTTACGGTATTTTTGGGTCCTCGGTGCCGCCACGATGAGAGCAATACTGACAATGTAAGATTTCCAAATGTGTCCCTGTGGAAAGTCAGCCTCTCCTCCCCACGTGTTGACCGAGCAGCACCAGTCTAAAAAAAACACAGACTAAACAGCTGGTGAAACCTCGCGATACTGTAGCGCCTAATCTCGCGTTAACTGGGAATGCGGTAGCGGTGCCACACTACCTGTTCCTCCAACCAGGTGTAAGGTTATAACCACATGCTTATAACTAGGAGTTTAAGATTCCCTGAACAGCTAATACACCCCTTTCCTGGTTTATCGGGAAACTGACCGACAAACATTTGACAGGTCTGATCACTCTTATTCATGGATCTTGTTACTTTCACCACCATTTCTTTGACCCCTACATTTTGTATCTTTGATTTCCACTTTGACATTTTATATTATTTAATTACACCCTTCTGTACTTTTTTAATTACAAACGAGTTGCATTTTGTAATTAACTGTTCGCTCATTATAGCACAATATATTACCTTGAGATTAACAAAGAGGATTTATCTCAGCTTACGTTGTTAGAATCTCAAAGAGACACCGCAATTCGCGATTCTCAAAAATCTGTCCATATGTGGAATTTTTGCATTTTGATGGAAATACGTATAACACCTGTCATAGTCACATAGAGAGCTCAGCCATGTCATAAATGTTGGATCATTTTTTGACAATAGGAGTCTAAGATTTATTTAAAAAAGGCAGAAAGAAAGAAAGAAAATTTTCTGTATTAATTTCAAGCGCTGCCAAATTTGAATATTAATGCTCCTTTAGACATTACATTTTGGTCAGATGTCTGGTGGTAGCACACATGAATAAAATAAAATTCATTTCTGTCTGACAATGAATAATTTAAATCCTTTAAATGGAGTATTGTATGATATAGACCTATGAATATTTGAAAAAGTATAATTACTCAGTTGCACGGTGTAAAAAAGGTCCAAAAACTCTCTGTGTATCAGTAGGGAAAAGCTGTAATGACTACCAAGCAAAAAGAATAGAGCAATAAAGAATTACAAAATTAAGTCATAAAGTACAAAAATATTGAAGAAAAAAAAGACAGGAGCTACAACAGGCAGCCTGCATAGTCGACAATGACCATTCTCTTCAGATAGGACTTTTTCTCAAAAGTTATGATTTTACTCTCCTAAGTTTATGACTTAATTCTCATAAATTTACGAAATTAAGCTCGTACATTTACTTTCTTTCTTTTTTTCTTTTTAGCATAGCCCTAATCCTCCGTCTTAGAGAAGTGTCTCAAAACCTGCATGATTGAAATGTGACAACCAGCAGGGGGCGACATCTCTGAAAATACAACTCTCCCTGAGTTGGTTGTTTTGCTAAATGGATAGAAAATGTACCATAAACCACTGAAAATAATGAAAGTAACAGAACACAAAAATGGTATAATAACTCAAAAATGATATTATTCCCATATCTTCACCACTGACTGATTTATGTAGAAGGCTTTATCTGGCCATCCCTTTTCATATCAATAACAGAAATGTCAACATGTACTCATGGTTTGTTTTTCACTTTTAAAGCAAAGTTTGAAAGAAAAAAAAAAAAAAGAAAAATCATAATTTGTGGTTACATTTCCAAGCATGAAAACCAGCATAGCACATCACTAAACAGACCCAATAGAACAGATATATCACATGCTACATTCAAAAATGGGAGACAGTAGTTGTGCCCACTATCCAACACATTCATATGTAGTGGGTATTAGGTGGTTTTGAAAACAGCCTTAGTCGGGGTTCAAGTCTTCTTTACTATGGCATGATGTTCACCAAGCTTATTGTAGTCCATTAAGAGTCACACAGAGCAGAAAAAGGGTCAGAGTCAGACAGGGGACACATGGGGACACCTGGGACTTGAGATCAAAAAATGCAAGTTGATGCAGATGTGCCAAAAAAAAAAAAAAAATGCAATTCCTCAAATATCCACTTGAGGCTGGCTCTAAAACCTGTGGACACGAGCTTGTAATGGCATTTTTCTACGTTTACTTCCTGTTACTAAAGGAGTTTTGGTCTCTATTACATAATTTTTATTTGTCATGTAGATGTGGTAATGTTCTCATGTGATTAATTTAAAGGTGCAGTCTGTGGAATTTGGACTACTTAGTGATATCAAGTGGGTATGCTGTGCAGAGATTCATTCAAATTCATCAGTGGGGAATGTATTATGTAAGACAAATGAAAAGGAACATAATTTTATTTTTTTGTTTTATTAATGTCTGAAATATGTTAAGAATACAGTAAATACAATACAGTAATCATCAAATCCCCTTTCCCCACTCATTTAAATAACAAAGCCCCAAAAAATAGATAAATCAATAAAAAAGGAAAAGAAAATATCTTAAACTGAATTCGATCTTAAACTAAGGGACAATCTGATTTTGTTGCTTTTTGATTGTGTTTAAAGTTGAAGATGAGAGATTGTTTTACTCATTAATTGTTTAGTCTCCTTAGCTTAAAAGTTTTATGGATTATAATGATTTATAAACTAAAACTACCGTCATCCAGTACATTAAAGGTCCATCAACGTTCTAAGTCAAAGCTTAATCAAAAGTTTAAATATTAAGAGTGTTCCTCGTTGTCTTCTCATAACTTGTAGTCTATACATCATGGTGACAGAGGCATCCGAAGCGCACTTTATAATCAAGGCAGCGGCGTCTCTGCTGGTCTCGGTTGCGGCAGACAAATCCTTCAGAAGGACTAAAGCTGAAAAAGGGTTTGAAGAAGCTTGTCAGGCTTTGGTTTGGTTTGACACAGCACAGAACATCATCACTTTAAGAACACGGGGTAAAGGTTTTTCTATCACTCAGCTTTGTGTGTAGATTGTTTAGTCTGAGACTTACATGTAGAAGGACTGCCCAGTGGACATGGCTTTGGTGTCTGTGTCAGTTGTAACAGCATCAATGTAGAGAGGACTGTCACAGATTTCTCCTGGATTCTCTTTTTCCAGGTCTCCAAGAAGCTCCCAGTCCCCGATGCCACTGGGATTGTCACGGTCAAACCATTTGGTCCAGCACACTGGAAGTAAAGAGTATATAAGTAAGGGAGAAGAATGGTTCCTCTTGGCAGCTGAGGACACATCTTTGGAGACAGCTCACTTTACCTTTTTGACTACAAAAGTCAGATGGGCACATGAAACGAACACGATAGTCCTGGCACATGCCCTGAGCCTGGTCTGAATTTTTACAGATGAATCCCGTAGTTACGTTCACTCTATAAAAAAGAAACAAATGATCTTTGTTAGTCCAATTTGTTGTTCTTGTTTTGTAGTTGTTGATCTAAGCATTGCTTAGTGGCGTAGACCCCAACATAGACCCCAACTCTGACATAAACCCAAATCAGAAGACAGGGTAGTCAACAAAGACAACCATAAAACCAAAAGCTTCTTTAAAAAACTGTTTGTATGTAGGGGACAATCAGTAGAACAATGAAGAAACACATTCCCATATCACTGGTGCCTGAAATGCATAAACTTTTTTTTAATGTAAATTTAAAACGAAAGTGGTTTAACCAGAGCTTACGCTTCAATCACGTCTCCAGATGTGGCTACACTGAGTCCGGCTGTAGTTTCAACTTCAATCTGAAGTGGTTTGTCGCAGATCTTTCCTGGATTTTCGTGTTGCAGAATACGCAGGTTCTCCAGGTCTCCAGTTCCACTGGGGTCATCTCGATCAAACCAGTCCGTCCAGCATTCTGAACCCAAAAAGAGGAAACAAGTCCACATATGTTATCAAAATATCAGTTTGAGGTAAAGGTATAGTGCAGTGTGCCACTTACGAGTATTGCTCGAGTGAGTCGTTGGACGATTCCTGGATGGGTGTCTGGTTGCTTTGTTGGTTTGTCTTTTGGTTGTTTTGTGTGTTGGAAGGACTGATGTTTTGTTGAGAAATGGCAGAATGCTAGTTGTATTCACACTTGTCTCAGAAGTTGGAGGGATGCTAATTGTCATGTTGGTTTTGCTGGCTTTGAGTGTAGTTTGACTGTTTGTCCTGAGTACTGTCTGGCCGGGTTGTGGCATGCCAGTTGCCTTTTTGACAGATGAACACTTGTTGACTTTGAGAGATTGGCTGGCTTCTGGTATCACGGTTGCCTTCATGGTTGATGAACATTTTGTTTTGAGTGCACTTTGTGCCTTGCTAGTTGTTGCCCCAAGGTCTGGAAGACACCTGTTGGCTATGTGTACCATCTGGATGGTTTTGGACTTGCCAGGTCCTTTTTCGGTTGAGGGGCACTTCTTTGCCCTGAGCATTGTCTGGCTGGTCTTTGGATTGATGGTCGCCATTTTGGTGTAGGGACACTTGTTGGACTTAAGTGTTGTTTGGCCAGTGTGTGACTTGCTAGTTGTGCTCTTAGTCAATGAACACTTAATTTTCCTTAGTGCCATTTGGCTGGCTTGTTGCTTGCCACGTGTCTTTTTAGTTGAGGAACACCTTTTGATTTTGAGTGTTGGTTGGCTAGTTTGTGGTTTTCCAGATACTTTCTTGGCTGATGGACACTTTTTGGTCCTGAGTGTTGTTTGACTGATTTTTTGCATGTTGGTTGCCTTCTTGGCAGCTGGACACTTATTTGTTCTGAGTTTTGTTTGCCTGGCTGGTAGCTTTTCAGAGTCATTCTTGTCCAATGAACACATGTTTGTGCTGAGTGTTGGTTGGCTAGTTTGTGGTTTTCCAGATACTTTCTTGGCTGATGGACACTTTTTGGTCCTGAGTGTTGTTTGACTGATTTTTTGCATGTTGGTTGCCTTCTTGGCAGCTGGACACTTATTTGTTCTGAGTTTTGTTTGCCTGGCTGGTAGCTTTTCGAAGTCATTCTTGTCCAATGAACACATGTTTGTGCTGAGTGTTGGTTGGCTAGTTTGTGGTTTTCCAGATACTTTCTTGGCTGATGGACACTTCTTGGTCCTGAGTGTTGTTTGACTGATTTTTTGCATGTTGGTTGCCTTCTTGGCAGCTGGACACTTATTTGTTCTGAGTTTTGTTTGCCTGGCTGGTACCTTTTCGAAGTCATTCTTGTCCAATGAACACATGTTTGTGCTGAGTGTTGGTTGGCTAGTTTGTGGTTTTCCAGATACTTTCTTGGCTGATGGACACTTCTTGGTCCTGAGTGTTGTTTGACTGATTTTTTGCATGTTGGTTGCCTTCTTGGCAGCTGGACACTTATTTGTTCTGAGTTTTGTTTGCCTGGCTGGTAGCTTTTCGAAGTCATTCTTGTCCAATGAACACATGTTTGTGCTGAGTGTTGGTTGGCTAGTTTGTGGTTTTCCAGATACTTTCTTGGCTGATGGACACTTCTTGGTCCTGAGTGTTGTTTGACTGATTTTTTGCATGTTGGTTGCCTTCTTGGCAGCTGGACACTTATTTGTTCTGAGCTTTGTTTGCCTGGCTGGTAGCTTTTCGAAGTCATTCTTGTCCAGTGAACACATGCTTGTGCTGAGTGTTGGTTGGCTAGTTTGTTGTTTTCCAGTTACTTTCCTGGCTGATGGACACTTCTTTGTCCTCAGTGTTTCTTGATGGCTGGTTTGTGTTATTTTAGCTGCTTCCTTTGCTGATGAGCACTTGTTTGTCCTGAGTGTTAGTTGGTCTGCTTTTTGTGTGCCAGTTACCCTTTTGATTGATGGACACATAGTGGACTTAAGAGTAACTTGCTTAGTTGAAGTCTCACTTGAATTCTTCTGGATTTTTGCTGTTGAAAAGTCTTGACAAACTGTGAATTTGAGGTTGATTTTGGTTGTTTGAGAGGGGGTGGTTGTCTTAGTTATCATTTTGCACCTGGCCGTTCTGAGGGGAGTCCTAGGGCCCTCTGAGATGCTGTCTGTGGAAAGTGGAATTTTGTTGTTTCGAATGCTACTGACTGTTAATGGTAAAGGGAGTGGTTTTATGGTTGCCTGTGATGTGTCTAAGTCATGGGCAAAAGATTTGGTTATTTCTGTATCAATGGGACCTGTAGGAGTTGTAATTGAGGAAACTGTAATTGTCTTAGTTGCCATGGTGCTTGTTGAAAGTGTGGCTGAAACATCTATTGCAAGAGTTGTTAAGAGTGTTTGCCAGTTTACTGAGATAGTGGTTGTTTGGCCACTTGTGGTGGTTTTGAGGGTAGTTGGGCTGCTGGTTGTTTGGGATGTTGTTGCCTCAGTTGTTGTGGTTGCAGCATCTGTTGGTGAGTTGCTTGTTGTTTGTCCACTTGTGGTTTGAGTTGTTGATGAGGTGCTGGTTGTTTGGATGGGAGTTACGCTTGTAGTTGGATTGCTTGTTGTTTGGCTAGTTGTTGCTGCTGTTGTTGGTGAGTTGCTGGTTGTGTGTTGAGTTGTTTTGATGGTTGATGATGGGCTTGTTGTTGTTGTTGTTGTTGTTGT